>PVJL010003221.1:34575-164950 GCA_004026885.1 Lyroderma lyra
TTTTTTTTTTTTTTTTTTTTTTTTTTTTTTTTTTTTGCTTTTTGGTATGTGGGTAGCTCCCTGACTGGGAATCGAACCCAGGCCGCAGTGCTGACAGCGCCAATGCCGAAGCCTTAAGCCACTACACCATCAGGGAACTCCCTTACTTTTATTTTTGTTCATCTTTATCTTACTCCTTAATAGATACCAAAGCTAAATATACTAAGTGTGGTTCCCTCAGAGTAGTGATAGTATGAGAAAATGTGAGAAAAGTGTTCCTAATTCTTTACACTTACTGGAATTTTTCTTCTCCTAGAACCCCTGCCACATGATCCCGATGGCTTTGGCCTCAGGCTTGGGCATCTGGGTATCTTGCAGCCAGCTGGAGAGCTTTACTGGAATTTTTCAAATTTTCATCATGGGAATGCATTATTTGATAAGAAAAATCTATTAAAATCTGAGAAACCAAAACAAAAGCAAAGAGCTTCATCTCTAAACATTTTTATGCTTAAAACAGTCACAGGCTTGTAAGGCCTTTTCCTTTACTAAAAGTACCTTCTTACCCAGCTCAATAATCCTAACTCAGTGCTCACTTTGGCAGCACATATACTAAAATTGGAACGATACAGAGAAGATTAGCATGGCCCTTGCGCAAGGATGACACGCAAATTCATGAAGCGTTCCATATTTAAAAAAAAATAATACTCCTAATTCATATGTAAATTAGACTACCAGGCCTTTCACAAGCTCTTGACTTGGATTTTGAAATCTATCCATTTTCTGTCCAAGTGACAAGTGATTTTTTTTCCTTTTCAGAACACCAGTAATTTAGTTTAAGTTACTCTGATAATATTGAGAAACTATTGAATAGTTACCATGTTCCTACTTGTCCTGGTAGGGATTTGCCTAGTTAAAAAGCTGAAGTTTTTTTTGTTTCCACTCAGTGTAAATGTTTACAGGCTGGTACCTGCCCGTTTTAGCTTTTCCTGTTCAGTCACTTTAGCTCCTTGTTTTTCCCTACAGACTGTCTTTAAAGTAAACTGTTTAGTGAAGGATGAGTGGATGAGGTACATATAGAAAATTACCAAAATCTTAACTGTACAGGTTGGCAGATTTTCACAAAATGAACTCAAACATCCAGATCAAGAAATAGAACATTGCCAGCCCTGCAGAAGCCCCCTTAAGCTCCTTCCAATCACTACCCCCCAAGTAACCATTATTCTCATGTCTATCACCATAGATTCTTTTTTTCTGCTTTTCATTGATACATAATCTAAATCATATGCGTGGTATTCTTTCACTCTTTTGCCCAGCGTTTTATTTCTGAGATTCTTCCAGGCTGTTGCATGTTGCAATCGTTTGTTCATTGTTGTTGATGATGTCGTTGTATGAATGTGCCACATTTTATCCATTCTACTCTTGACAGACATTTGGGTTGTTCCCAACTTTTGGCTACTATAAACAGGGCTGTATGTCCTCATAGACTTTTAATTCCTTTTCAGTCAGCTCTTAGAATGTGCTTGTCATGTTTGATTACCATGCTGCAAACGAAGTATGAGAGCAATAATGTCATGTCACGCCCAGTCCCCTGGCTCTACCACCAACATGTTGCCTAGAATCACTCAACTACTCTTAGGCTATATAGGTGCATGCATGTGTGTGTGTAATTTTTTTCCTTATAACCTGAAGTCACACTTATATATGCAGTTCTCTATTCTGCTGATTTCATATAACTTTATTTTTTGAACATTTTTCTATTTTATAAAAATTTTTAGAAAATGTAATTTTTAATGGAGACATACCATCCTGTCTTATGGCTATGCCATCATTTATTTAACTAATCCCTGAGTGGCACATATTTATATTGTAGTTCTCTTTAATACGAATAATGCTGTGGATAAACCACCTTGAGTATAAATCTTTGTCTCTTTTGCATGTCTACTTGGAATGGTAGTGATAAATTTTCCGTATGGCTAGTGTAGGATTGTGTATCATTTAGGGTAGCAGAAGTACTGTATGTTCTTATTGTGACATAGATGACTTTATTCTACTAGTATCTTTGTCTTAGAAATGAGAACATACAGTTTTCCCTTACTGGACCCTCTGGATTTATTATAGCTTGTCCCACTTAGCCTCTGCACCTTCCCCCCTAAGAAATACACAGGTGTGTTTGACCAACTTTTCCAATCTGTAAAAACTCAAGTTTACCTCTCAATTTAATAGTGGGTTACACTGCAGGGAGGGGGACAGTTAGGAGAATTGCTTCCTCTTGGAAAGATAGGCAGGAGCGAGTGATATAAGTAGGAGAGTGGAGGGAAGGGCAAGGGGTAAATGGGCTGCAGACCCATGGTTGCCCCTTGCTGTGGATCTGCCTTCATATCTGTCTGACAGAGGGTCCCAGGTATCCCAGCAGTAGCTGCTCTTCTCAGCACTCTTTCATTTGTGCTTGCAGAGTCCATGCCCCCCAGCTTCCTTGGAACCTAACTCCATTCCTGCATCCATTCATTCAACAAATATTAACTGTGAACCTACTATGTGCCAGACACAGCTGTAGGCCCTGGAGATAAAGGCAAGTGAATAAAACTAAGTCACTGCCCTTGTGGAGCATACCATCTATTTGGGGAAGGGGAAAGAAATAAATGGGTAAGCAAACCAATATACCACATCCAGACATAAGTATTATGAAAAAAAATAAAGCAGGCTATGAGGGATGGAGAAAGCTGCTTTTAACCCACAAATATGCTCAAACCTTCCTTATTGAAATAGAATTCCATTTCGTCTTGTAACCATCATTCGCACTTGCTTCCTTTACAGCAAGGCTCCTTAAAGAAGACATCTTGCTTTTCTCACTTCATCTCTTAATCACACAAGCTGCAGCCTCAAACCCAAGAGATTCAATTCTGAACCCATTTCTTCCTGAGCCCTGCTTGTGCCCCTCCTTTGCCTACCCGGTTGGTAGTGATTTTTGGTCCTTTCTCTCTTCCTTGCTATCCTTCTCACCACATTTAACCAATTCCGAAGAACTTCTCAGTTTACCCCCTAAGTATCTTTCACTTTACCCTCATTGTCACTGCCTGTATTGGTTTGCTAAGGCGGCCATAACAAAGTCCCACAGAGAGGGGTGCTTAAACAACAGAAATTTATTGCTCACAGTCCTGGAGGCCAGAAGTTCAAAAATCAAGCTGTTGGCAGGGTTGGTTCCTTGTGATGGTTGTGAGGGAGGGAGCTGTGCCAGACCTCTCCCCCTGGCCATCTTCGTGTTCATGTGGTGTTCTCCGTGTACCTGCCCTCTGCACATACCTGTGTTCCAAGTTTCCGCATTCTGTAAGGACGACAGTGCTATGAGATTAGGCCCACTCTAAAAATCTCACTTCAATTTGATGCCTCCATATAGTCCCTGTCTCCAAATAAGGTCACACTGAGATGCTGGAGGTTAGGACTTCAACGCAACTGAACCTCAAACGCTGCCTCTCTTCAAGCCTCTGTTATTTCTCACCTGTATTATTTCTTTAGTCTCATTAGGAGTATCCCTGCTTCCAGCATTATCTTGTTTCAACCCAGCCTCCACCCTACTGCCGGGGAATCGCAGAAAACTCGCTATGACTGTCAGGATAAATCCACGTTCCTTGCCATTGATAGATTCTTCTATACAAACTGGCTCCCACCCCCGCCATCTTTTCCTTCACTTCCTTGACCCTACTATGATTTAACATTAACCTGGGAGACCAAGAGTTAGTTCGGGAAAACAGGATACTATGATTTAACATTAACCTAGGGGTTAGAGTTAATATGGGAAACAGTGAGGGCTTGGGAAACTGAAACCTACCTTAGCCCTTACTGTAACCGGGACAATGGAGACCAATGCTTGACTAATCAATAATAATCACCTGTACAATTAAAAGTCTATGCTTGACTGATCAGTAGTGGTCACCTAGGTTTCCTTCTACATGTTGTCTAGCAACCCCTGTACCTATATAACTTCACTCCCAACGGCCGGAGCTGCTGCTCTCCCATTGTGAGGCAGCCCGGCAGCTTTCTCCCCAATAAAGCTTGTCACTACCACCCGGTGTTTAGGCTTGTTTCTACCATTTTGGTGCCGAAACCCGGGAGGGGAGCGCTGGGACTTGGACGATTCCCCAACACGGGGGTGACTGGCCCTCCCAGCCTTCCCTTCCCCAACACTGCCGAACCAGGTGCCTTGGAATCTCTCCCACCTTGCCAGCCGTCCAGAGTCTTTTGGTCCCGGCCATCTCGATTCCCTCTCCTTCCCACGTCACTACTTCTGGGGTGAGTATCATTGGCTAACCACTCGTTCTCTGGGCCTCCTGTCTACGCTCTCGCTGGAGAGCTCTTGACATGTCCAGGTGCTGGCCGGGAGGTCCCCTTGTTTCGGGTCCTCTTTCCTGGTGACGACTGGGAGAGAGAGATCACTCTTACACTCTCACTGGAGAGCTCTCGTTGAAGGAATCTAGAAGGCAACGAGGATGCTCTCCTTTCCTCCCCGATTGCCTAATTATACTCACCCTACTCTCCCAATGGGCTCCTCATATTCTAAACACCCTCAGAACAGCCACTTGGCTGCCTCCTCGCCCATCTTAAGTCTCTTGGGCTGGCGGGGGAGGTCACACCCAAATGACTGGTCTTTCTCTGCAACACGGCCTGGCCTCAATATCGGCTGGACAACCAGTCACAATGGCCTCAAAATGGGACCTTTGTTTTCAATATCCTCACAGACTTAAACAATTATTGTCATTGCAATAGCAAGGACCCTGAGACTCTCTATGTGCAAGCTTTTTCCCCCTCCGCTCTTGTCCCTCCCTCTCTCACTGTCTCTCCACTCCCTCTCTTAGGAACTCTACCTTCTCGGGGTACCCAAATCCCAGCATGTGGTGCCACACATGCTGTGAGGCCCCTATCTTTTTCTTTTTGAGTTTCTTGAGAGGCCCAGAGGGAGATGTCTCTGGGAACTGAGGATTCTTGGCCAGGGCCACTCTGGTAGAATCGGAAGCCCGGAGCACCACCTGGGGATCTCTCTTTAGCCCGTAAGGGTGTGAGACTCCTTTGCTCTTCCTCTGTTCTCTCAGACCTTAGGCGCACTCTATCTGTCCTCTGTATCTCCTCAGACCCCTTTTGTCTCTTCCCTCAAAGTCTTCTGGCCATTTTTCCTGCTGTCTGTACAACCCCCACTATCTAGAAACCACCACCCTCTCCACAACTTGCCCCCCCATCTCCACCTCATACTCGATCCAAACACCACTCTGATTCTTCCCGTCCCCCTCCTACTGGAGGAATTGGCCACATCCATGTTCCTTTCTCTCTCTTGGACCTTTCCCAAGTTAAAAAATGTCTGGGATCTTTCTCGTCAGACCCAGACACCTTTATTACCACCCCACAACGAGAGCTCCTCAATCTTGTCTTTAATAATAGGGAGGAACAAGGAAAATGGGACAAATGGAACAGAGATCAGGCGAAATACCAACTCTTGGCAAATGCTTTTCAGCAACATGCCTCGAGCAAACCAGACAAACCAGAAAAACAAGCCCGTGTCCTGGGGGCATGCTTTAAATGATCCAGACCAGGGCATTGGGCCAGAGCCTGCCCAAACCTTCAGCCGCCACCTGGACCCTGCCCACGTTGTCACCTAAAGGGCCACTGGGGGGCATCGACTGTCCCACTCGCCAACCTGGGAATGGGCCAGCCCCCACCTTCGATAAGTCCCACCCCTGCCACCTCGCTTCCAGATCTGTTGGGTTGGCAGGTGAGGACTGACGGTGCCCTGGGTCCGCGGCCCCCACAGAGATCACTCCGTCGGAACCCCAGGTAACGCTTCTGGTCTCAGATAAGCCGATGTCATTCCTCTTGGATACGGGGGCCACTTATTCCACCTTACCTGAGTTTGCTGGCCCTACGTTCCCCTCTTCTACCACCATTATAGATGTCTCCAGTAAAATTACCCATCCTCCTTCTACATCCCCACTTCTTTGTACCTTTAACAATGTCCAATTTGACCACCAATTTCTAGTGATTCCTCAAAGCCCAACTCCCTTACTAGGGCGAGATATTATATCTAAATTCAAGGCCACCATCTCCTTTTCATTTACACCCCAGGATCACATCCTTATATTGCTTGCTGCCCTAGCTCTAGACTCAGCCTCACATGATTTTTCACAATCATGGATGTGAAAAATTTAAGGAAATGTGCTGTTTTAACCTCTCAGACAACTCGCAGCTGACTGAAGGCAAAGTCAAACAAATTCATGACATAATAGCTCATATCAAACAGAGAGAAGATTTTCGGCCTTAATCTTTCTTCACTTACTTCCTGGCTCCCCAACCTTGCTAGTTTAAAAGAAGCATTCCTCATTTTTCTTCTGTTCATCGTTACAGGGATCATATTGTGCTGCTGCATCCAATGCACCCCTGCTTGTAAGTCTCTTGCTAGCTGGATACCAAGTTCTAAACAGTGACCTAAGGCTAAAATCTACCTCCAACAACAAAGTGAACTAACCCATCTCAAATTAGTCTCATAGATATGAGACCCTATTACTGTCAGGGGGACATGATATGGGCCAAAGAGAGCAGCCATCCCCCCACTTCACTAAAGACTCCTTTTCCTTGTTCTTTGAACTAGGTCAATCTACATGTTTGCCTTAAAATTCCTTTTGCTTTTCTATTGAGAAATTTTATGCTTGTATTGATTCTTCAATCTATAATGCCTCCCATGACCACATCATGATTTTAAAAAGAAGATGAGGACTATGGTTACCTGTCCAAGCCCCAAGAGTATGGGAAGGCTCCTCAACTGTCCCCATTGTATTACAACTCCTCCATAAAGTTTTACATCAGACACAGAGATTTATTGGTCTCTTAATTGCAGCAATTATGGGAATTATAGTAATAATTACTATTGCTGCTGTATCTGGAGTGGCCTTACATCAGACAGTGCAGACTACACAATTTGTACAGAAATGGCATGAAAATGCAAGTAAGGCCTGGAATCGACAAATCAGAATAGACCAACAAATTAATATTAGATTGGCTGCCTTAGAGACAACTGTAATTTTTCTTGGAGATCAATTCGAAAATCTCCACACCATGATGACTCTAAAATGTGATTGGAATATTTCTAACTACTGTTTAACGCCTTTCTCTTACAACCAAACTAGAACTCCATGGTCGGAAGTACGAGCTCATCTCCGGGGAAATACTCCCAACCTTACCATAGATATTCTACAGCTGCAAAAAGTAGATCAGATGTCTCAGGCCTCACTTTCTCCTCTCCCAGGAGAGAAGATGCTTTCCGTGGCAGCGGAAGGATTATCTTCTTTAAACCCTCTCTCCTGGATAAAAACCCTAAGTGGAGGATTTGCAGGGGCAATTGCAATATTATTAATCCTTGTTGTTTTATTTTGTATAATTCTTAGATGTGAACAACAAATTTTGCAACGAGCCATATGTACGGAAGTTGCCCAGTCCATGCTTCAACTTACACAGAGAGACACATAGGACCAATCATCCCACCAGCCTTGCTTCCCTGATCGACGCCCCATTACAGCAGGAAGCAGCTAAAAGAGCCGAGACCTCCGCCCCTTTTCCTATAACAAAAGGCTGGAAATGATAGATTCTTCTATACAAACTGGCTCCTACCCCCGCCATCTTTTCCTTCACTTCCTTGACCCTACTATGATTTAACATTAACCTGGGAGACCAAGAGTTAGTTCGGGAAAACAGGATACTATGATTTAACATTAACCTAGGGGTTAGAGTTAATATGGGAAACAGTGAGGGCTTGGGAAACTGAAACCTACCTTAGCCCTTACTGTAACCAGGACAATGGAGACCAATGCTTGACTAATCAATAATAATCACCTTACAATTAAAAGTCTATGCTTGACCGATCAGTAGTGGTCACCTAGGTTTCCTTCTACCTGTTGTCTAGCAACCCCTGTACCTATATAACTTCACTCCCAATGGCCGGAGCTGCTGCTCTCTCATTGTGAGGCAGCCCGGCAGCTTTCTCCCCAATAAAGCTTGTCACTACCACCCGGTGTTTCGGCTTATTTCTATCAGCCATGCCTACCAGGCCCTTGTACCCTGGCCTCTGCCATCCTTCCCAGTCCTACTTTTTGCAACTCAAATAGTGTTGTTGCAGCCATCAAGAGCCTCGTGTCATGGTTGCCATACTTTTGAATGTGGTTCCGTGTGGTTCCTCCGGCATGCAGTGGTCCCTCTTCCTACTTCTCCTGATTGACTAAGAACTCATGGGGTCTTCAGGCCAGCCCCAGCATCATCTCCTCTGTAAAACCTTCCCCAACACCCCCAGTCTGGGTTTTGTGTCTTTCCTCCGTAATCTATGTCCTTCTGCCATTCCTCTCCACTGTACTTTTATTTACTAGTTTATCTTCCTTACAAGAGCTGGATCACCAGAACTTCCAGTTCAATGCCTAGTATACCAAAAACACTCAATACACATTTGCTGAACACATGAGTGAATGAACAAATGAATCCTCATTTAGAAAACTGCCGTGTCATACTGAGTAAGCTAGCTGGTAACAACAAAATTATACAAGGGAGGGGCAAAATAAGGGGTGTGGAACTCAGACTTGGCTTATAATTCTCATGCTTAAAGAGAAAGCATTTCCGCTGCTGCCATTGCTCTGAGGAAAGTTCAGCTGCTCCACTGACTCCTTCTTTGTCCAGGAACATGACCACCAAGAAAGTAATTGCAGTGTTCGGCGCAACAGGTAAAAAAACTCCTTACCTTTAAAGTGCGTGTGGGAGTTCCCTGGTGGTGCAGTGGCTTAAGGCTTCGGCGTTGGCGCTGTCAGCGCTGCGGCCTGGGTTCGATTCCCAGTCAGGGAGCTACCCACATACAAAAAAGCAAAAAAAAAAAAAAAAAAAAAAGTGCGTGCTAACTTTGCTTACTTTCCTGTCTTCGTGCTTTTAACTTCAGAGTCTGCAAGCATGGGCTGAACAAAGAGCCCTTTGGAGGAAATTAAGCAAAGTGTCCTATTGTTTGAGTTTCCAATGTAAAGAGATGGGGTGGTTTGATTTGATTTGTCAGAAATGATCTCAGCAGGACAAGGACAACTGGCATAGTCTCTTTTTCAATCATGTGCTGACTGTTGGTATAAATTTAATCCAACATAAGCTATACTCTGGAGACTTTGCTCCACTCACTTCCTGACAAGTGAAAGAAGCAAGTGTGAGAGGCCTATGGGTTTGTTAGGGGATATCCACATGCCTGACCAAGACTTCAGCCAATCTGAAAGGATGGCGTGGGTGGGTGTTAGTGCTGAGTGACTTCTCTTACCTGGACAGCTCTCCTAGCCTTTTAACTGCGTTCCTGCTTTCACTCCTGCCTCCTATACAATCTGTTCTGTAGCCAGAGCCGGCTTTGCAAAGTGTTGATCAAATCAGGCCACTCCCTTTCCATCTGTTCTCATTCTGCCTCCCGATAATCCATTCAAAACCGTCAGAGCATGACCTACCTCTGCTCAAAACCTTCCAATGCCATCACCCTATCTTATGGCAAGTAAAATGCAAAGTCCAGCTAATGGACCTCCATCTTCTACCATTCCCCTTTACTTACTCTGCAT
This sequence comes from Lyroderma lyra, assembly GCA_004026885.1. NCBI lineage: Eukaryota > Metazoa > Chordata > Mammalia > Chiroptera > Megadermatidae > Lyroderma > Lyroderma lyra. Next base: position 44,154 of record PVJL010003221.1, read on the forward strand.
GTTTCTCAAACATGCTCCCACGAGCCGAAACACCAGGTGGTAGTGGCAAGCTTTATTGGGGGAGAAGCTGCCGGGCTGCCTCACAATGGGAGAGCAGCAGCTCCGGCCCTTGGGAGTGAAGTTATACAGGTACAGGGGTTGCTAGGCACAATGCGGAGGGAGGAATAGGTTGTTAGGCAAGAGGCAGAGGGAGGAACATGTGCTCACTGTTGATTGGTCAGGCACAGGTTCCAATTCACCTGGCTAAGGTAAGGGCTAGGTGGTCACTACTGATTGGTCAAGGATAGGTTTCTATGTACCGGGCTAAGGTAAGGGCTAGGGCAAGTTTCAGTCTCTGAGCCAAGTTGTTGTTTCTCAGGCTAAGTTATTAGTTTCCCAGGCTACGCTGAGTTACAGTGGGGTGAGGGCAGGGGGAGAGGACGGAGGAGCAGGAACCATTCTATATTGAATCTATCACCCACCTTAAATCCTCTGCATTCTCTGCTCCCTCAAGCTAGAATAATCTTCCTCCAGTTTTTTTTTTTGTTTTTTGTTTTTTGTTTTTTTTGCTTTTTGGTATGTGGGTAGCTCCCTGACTGGGAAACGAACCCAGGTCGCAGCACTGACAGCACCAGCCCCGAAGCCTCAAGCCACTACACCATCAGGGAACTCCCCTCCAGTTTTTTTCTCTCATGTCAGCCACACCTCTGCTCAGATTTCTTCCTCTCCACCAGCACTTTCTGGACCTCCATATTTAAAATTGCAACTCCACTCACCCTACCACTCTGCTTGATTTCTTTGTCTCTCTATACTAGAATATAAGCTCTACTAGCCCAGGAATTGTGCCTGAAGGGAGAAAAGGGCAGAGCAAGGAGAAGAGAGAAATAAATTCACAAAAGCCAACAGCCAGGTATGATACTGACTTTCAAAGGACAAAAAAAAAAAAGGGAGTTCCCTGGTGGAGTAGTGGCTAGGCTTTGGCACTCTCAATGCTGTGGCCTGGGTTCGATTCCCAGCTAGGGAACTACCCCCGACCCTCGCCACCAAAAAAGGGAAAAAATATAATTACATGGGACATTAAGATAATTGTCTAAGGCATTAGGATGATGGTGAGAATACTGGTTTTTCCTGAAAGAGATGAGAATCCATTAAAGGATGTTGATCAGAGGAGTGACATGACATGACTTAGGTGTTAAAGGGATCATTTTAGCTTCTGTTTTGTGAAGAGACTATAGTGGGCAGGGGATGAACTTGGGCACCTTTTAGGATGCTGCTGCCATAATCCAGGCAAGATAACTGGCTTAGACCAGGGTGGTAATAACGAGGTGGTGGTGGGTGGTCAGACTCCGGATGTGTTTTAAAGAGAGTTGGCAGGTTCGCTGATGGACCAGATGTCAGAGGTAAGAAGAGAGGAGTAAACAATGGCTTCAGAGTGTTCTGGCTTGAGCAGCTGGAAGAATAAAGTTGTAGTTCACTGAAATGGGGGGAGATGGTGGTGGAAACAGCCCAAGGAAGCTCCGTTTTAGTCCTGTTAAATTTGAGTTGCCACCTAGGCATCCAGAATGGACAGTTGGATAAGAGCCTTGGGTATGGCTCCTAAAGGAATTAGATTAAATGTGTCAGAGTTGAAGAAAGTTGATTCCTACTTAGCTCAGGCTGATTACCTTATTGCCCAGGTGCTGTCCCTAGTTCTGTTACCTTAAAATAATGAGTGTGTTTGGGTGTTTGAGATAGGGTTGACAGACTTAGCAGAGAAAAATATAAGATGACTAGTTACATCTGAGAGGACATGTGTTAATAACCCTTACCTGTGCATGTGTTTGCACATCAAACTCATCAAATCCTACTGCAGACGAAATATGGGGTTCTATCAAATGTATCCTTACAGAGTGATGTGATTATAAATTCCTAACTGGGCAGGTCATAGTGGGTAGTCATGCCCCAGGCATATAACTGCTTTAGTAAAAAACTTATCTTTGCCTTAAGCAAGCCCTGTCCATTGTTTCTGTGCAGCTAGGTTGACACAGCTTTGAAATAAGCCATAACACCCTCAGGGGAGCACATAATCTTATTAACTATCCTGCAACCCAAACCCCACCTTGCTTTCTCCCATCACCATGTAATCCTCCTTAGAGTCCCTTCTTAATTTCAAATGCATTATTCTAAGGAGCACTTGAGATACTGCTCTCTGGCATATGTTGTCAGTTGGGCTGAAACTCATAAAAATTCTCAATAGGTTTTTATGTCAGCACTGTCCTGAACATGGAATCACCTGGAAGGGAACTGGGTCTAAGAGGAAATGATCCAGAATAAGCAGGAGGGTCTGAACAACTGAGTAAATCAAGAAGAAATGTCCTGGGGTTCATTTCTTCGGGCTGATGAGTTTATGGGTATGTCTTGCTAGTTTAAAGGAATGAGGCCAAGATGGATGAATTCCTCTTCGGGTTTGGGTCTTGGTAAAACATTAAAGTGGGAGTGGTTAGGAGAGCCAGTCCTGGTTTTGGCTCAGCTCCTCTTATTTTTTCATACTGGTCCATGTCATTTGCTTCTCCATCTGGCACCAGACTGCCCACCTCCAAAGCTGAGAATTGAGAACACAAAGGTTTCATCTTTTTACTTCATTCATTAATTCAGCATATAAATATGGAAAATTTGCAACCTGTTAGGGAAAAGTCTCAGTACATGTTTGGGAAACAGGGATAAAGAGTAAAGTTTCTGTCCTCAAGGAGAATCCAGTTTAGTGAGAGGATTATATGACTGTATTTGCAGATATGACCTTTACTAAGGTAATTATATTAAAATGAGGCTATGAGAGTGAGCCTATTTGACTAGTATCCTTTTAAGGAGAGGAAATTTTGACACACACACACACACACACACACACACACACACCCAGATAGGAGGGGCTGGAGTGCACAAAGGAAAGACCCTATGAGGATACAGTGAGAAAACTGCAAACCAAGGAGAGAGATCTCCAGAGAAATCAAACATACCAACACCTTGAACTTGGATTTCTAGCCTCTAGAACTAGCTAATGGAGAAATGAGAAAATACATTTCAATTGTTTAATTTTATCATGGCGGGCCTAGCAAACTAATATAGCCAGGGGGTAGCTCCCTGACTGGGAATAGAACCCAGGCCTCGGCGTTGAAAGCGCCAAAGCCTAGCCACTACACCCCCAGGGAACCCCCTCCCCTTATATTGGTACAGTAGGCAGATGTAGTGTTCTGAACACAAAATCTCCAATCTCTGAAGAATTCTTTTCAATTTTTCTTGTGTTCACTGCACTGCTTCTGTTTCCTTTTCTCAGTTTGTTTATTTTGGTTTTGCCTTTCATGTTGGAGGCTTTCTTCCAACATCTGGTACCCTTTGGCTGTCTGTTCATATTTACTACTAGAGCTCTAAACTTTGGCTGAAACTCCTTGTGCAAAGGCAGAGCTCATGGAATGGCAGACCCTGTAGAGTTTTCAGTGGCATATCGTTTGGGGTCCCACTAGAAACAGCTACCATGCTCTGGGAAGCTGAGGAAAACTTAACAAAGTCGAAAAGGGAAGAGACCAGTAAAGAATAAGTAAGCAACAGGAGGAGGGAATAAAGGGCAAGAGAGATAACTAAAACCTGGGAAGAGGAGCAACGTGGAGGGCCCCCCATTCCTGCCTCTCGTTGACCAGACCCAACCTGAGTGCAAGAGAGCCCACTGATGGAGTTCATATAGGTCAGCCTCCCAGGACACCAAGCAGGATGGGGAAGGGGAAGGTAGATCTGAAGACACAGAGAGCATATTCAGGACAGGTATGTGACTGTTTGATGAGGGTCACAAATGTCAGTAACCCAGCCCAGTACCTGGCAAGATATCACAGGTCATTCAGTAGATATTTGTAGAGTAGATAAATTAGGCAAGTAATGATTATATTATGAATGGCTTTGAATGCCATAAAAAGAAACTCATGCAAGTTTTCAACCTTTTAAAAAATATAAAATAGGAACTTCTTTTGAAAATAAAATTGTTTGAAGAACCTAAAAATAAAAGCTATTATATAATCAGATAAAAGTAGAATAGCCCAGTTGAATCTGGGGTGCAGGGTCTGGCACCCTGCTCTTTTGGCCTCCGGAAGACTCTCCCCGCTTTCCTCTCCGCCATGGATTCTGCAGAGGTGCCTCTTACAAGGCGGCGGCGGCAAACCTGCTTTGAAATCCACTGTTGCAAGCCATGGGGCTGTTTCCTGAAGTAGTTATTACAGCAGCTGTACTCTGAATAATGGGATTTTCTAACCATTATTTCTAACTTTTTAGTGAACATTCTTCCTGATCCTTCCTCTGTTCTCCCCCCCAACCCCCCACCCCCACCCCAACCCCATTCTGCAGGAAATCAGGGTGGTTCTGTGGCCAGGGCCATTTTGGAAAGCAAAAAGTTCGCCGTGAGAGCACTGACCAGAGATGTGACTCAACCAAGTGCGCTGGTGCTCAAGGACCTGGGCGCTGAGGTGGTCAAAGGGGACCTGAATGATGAAGCATCCGTGGAGGCTGCCTTAAAAGGTGCCTATGGGACCTTCGTGGTGACCAGCTTCTGGGACCACCTTAGCAAAGAGAAAGAAGTGTGTCAGGTGGGAGCACCTTTGGTCCCTTCCTCTTACCCTCCCTGGCTACTCTGCCCTCCCTGAAAGAGGAAAGGCCTTCAGTCTGGGCAAAAATACAAGCCTCCCTCTGCAACATCTCTCTGGTATTTATGAAATATATGTACTTGTTAGATGTGTCTTTAATTGTGACATCGGTGTTATGTAGCCTATCTCAGTGTAGATTTGAGAGTGACTGTCATTAGATTCTTGCCATTTGTCTGTAGATGGCATATGAGAGTTGGCAGTAAAGATACTTCACAAATTAAGGTTCCTCTGAGAGTGGAATAGAAAGAACAAAAATGTAATGATTATATTTATACCTCCGGTAGAGAATTTGAGGATGGATTAGTAATGGGTACCTAGAAAAATAACTAAACAAATGACCAAATAAACCCCCAATGATTAACTCCAGGGAAAAATGGAAATTTGTAAGAAAAAAAAAATACAGCCATAGAATATCACATGGCTCAGTTTCAGTTATGTGTGAGCACTGATTATTGGTCTCACCCAAAACTATGATATTGGGAGCATGAATGAAGGGGAGTTGAGTGTACGTGTGATGGTGTGAGTGTGTGTGTGAGTGTGTGCGCGTATGTGTGTGTGTGTATGCGCGTGCATGTGCGTGCATGTGTCTCTGTGTGTGTGCGCATGTGCATGTGCATATGTGTGCGTGCGTGTGCATGTGCATGCGTGCGCATGCGTGTGCGTGTGTGTGCGTGAATGTGTGTGTGTCCATGTGCATGCATGTGTGTGCGTGTGTGTATGTGTGTGCGTGCGTGTGCATGTGTGTTTGTGTGTGTGTGTTTGAGAGAGAGAGAGAGAATTAAAAATGAGGGCTCTTCTTTCATAGTAGGAATTTAGTAGATGATATCTTAAACTGAAAAAAATTAAGAATTAGTAGTACAGACATGTTACTTAGAAGTAAAGAAAAGCTAAAAGAGATGAAACTGGTTACTTCTGGAGAGCAGTTATTAGCATGGGGACTCAGGGAACTTCTTTGTCATTATAAGATCTATATTTCCCCCATGTCAGTACTATTTGGAATTATATACATGCATCAATTAGAAAAAATGTGAAGATTAAAATTTTAAAATGTGATAGATGGGATCTGCCTTTTGCAGAAATGGCACAATTCCAAAAATTAAGAGCAGGTCTGAACTGTTTCAGGAATATCCGTTAAATTAATTATACCACCTCTTACAGCTTCTCTTTTAGTGACAAACTTTGGAAGGGCTTAACTTAGGAACTCTGGGTTTTAATTCTGATATTCACTCTCCATGAAACCCAAGGGCACAAGTTACTTCTCTGCTCACTTTCTGCGTTTACTAAACCAGGTTAAGTATGTCTCCTCTGCTTGCCGCATGGGGTTTTGTAAGGGAAAAAAAGAGAAGGAAACAGTGAAAAGAAAGAAAAAAGAGACAGATGAGCGTGCTTTGGAAAATTTGGAACTAAACAAAAAAGAGTATTTATGGAAAAAAAAACAATAAAAATGAATGAAAAGAAAGAGTATCTGTGTATATGTATGTATTGTGTATGTGTGTGTGTGTGTGTGTGTGTGTGTGTGTGCATGCATTATGTCCTCAATATCGAATGATGTATAGACATTATCAGAAAACATTACTATACTGTATAATGCTTTCTCAGATATCCTGGAACTTCATACACAAATAAACATGGCAGTTGATCCCATAGATACTGGTAGCCTAGTGGAAGGGACCAAATATTCCTGACTGTTCCTACCAGTTGCCTCTCTCAGCTTCTGGTGGCATTCAGCATTTGACATGGTGGACCCTCTCCTCACTAATACTATTGGCCTCTCATATGATAACTTGAATACATTTTGATGCTGGAAGAGCTTCTCTGAGGAGGGGACCCAGCACCTGCCCTCTAGTCCATGTGCAAATACAGCAATCTCTGTAAAGAATTCATGTTGTCCCTTAGGGAAAGCTGGTGGCAGATGTGGCCAAGCGCCTGGGCCTGAAGCACGTGGTGTACAGTGGCCTAGAGAACGTCAAGCGCCTGACGGGCGGGAAGCTGGAGGTTGGGCACTTTGACGGGAAGGGAGAGGTGGAGGAGTACTTCTGGTCCATCGGTGTTCCCATGACCAGCGTCCGCCTGGCAGCTTATTTTGAAAACTTTCTCACCATGTGGAAGCCCGTGAAAGCCTCTGATGGAGATTACTACACCTTGGGTAAATGGACGTTTACAGTGAAAGTTAACCAGACCCCTGCTGTCCTCCCCTCCCCCTCCTCCCTCTTTCCCTTCGTCCCTCTCTTCAGTGGCCATATATCATTTGAGTGCCTCTATGTGCTTAGTTCTGTGCAAAGTGCTGAGAGGGATACCAACCTGTCCTAGATGTCACAGAAAACTGGTTCTTGGACTGGAAACATAAAGGATTTAGTTTCCAGTCGTAACAGTCTGATGCTCCTTATAGAAGTAGCTAGCTATATGACCTCAAGCCTCAGTTTCCTCATGTCTAGTGAGAGAGTTGGGTAAGATGACTTCTAAGGTCCCTTCCAGCTCATCTAGCTGACCTTCTGTGGCACCAGGGAAGACTTTCTGCTCGTGATCTGGATCTCATGGTCAGAATCCCTAGAGGGACCCTGACTCCCCAGGGATAGGTTCCCAGCCCTGTCTGCAGAGTCCAATTCTGTAGATCTGGGCTGGGGCCAAGAAGCATGTGGTTTTAACAAGGGTTTCTGGTCATCCCAATGCTGCCAGTCTACTGGCCAGAATTCCCTGCCCTTTGGGGACACTTTCTTTGCCCATAATTCGAGATGGGTATATGGAGTGGAAGCAATATGGAAATATCAATGGCAGCAATTCAGTCCTTTTCTTTGGTACATAATTAAGACTCATGAGAGGTATAACTAGTGCAGTCTAAGTAGATCTGAGCTAGAGCCAAGAATACCTGCCGTATATGACAGATGACCTGGGTCATAGTTAGAAAATGATGACATAAATATGTGAGTGTGATACATCTCTTTATCCTTCTTTCTTCCCATGCCCCTACCAGGTTTCAGAAGCCAGCTCACTGGCACTGCCCAGGTTCTGCACTAGGACATTTTAATCTATTGGTTATATTGGCTTGGGTGATGCCTTTAACTTCTCTAGGTACCTAGTCCCATCTGGGGCCCCAAGGTCTATAAAACCCAGTCTCAAGTATCCCTGAGACTCAGGTGTCATTCTCCACTGGAGGAAGAGCTGACATTTACTAAGCACTTACTAGGGGCCTGGCATTGTGCTATTTCCCCCCATTTTACAGATGAGGAAACTGAGGCACAGATAAGTAACATTCCCAAGATCTCTAATCAGGCAGAACCAGGGCATGGACCCAGACAATCTGGCTCCAGAGCCATACTCTTTACCACTTCCCTGTTGCTGCTTTTAATCTCATCCCAAATAAAAACAAACCTCAAAGGCAGAACAAACTTGACTCTGAGTGCCTCAAAAAGCTGAAACTGCTTATATTTATATTCACAAATATAAAATACAATTGTAACTGAATCTGACAGTTTGCCTACCAAGAAATTCAGGCTGGAAGCTAATTTTGCTACAAAGGGCCACATGTGGTATTTAGTCCCTGGCTGCTGGGCCTGAAGTCACTTGAAATTGGATCTTGAGTCCAATCTGAAATTCAGGGATCTTGAGTCTTCCCTGGTCTACTGCTTTCTAGCTGTGAGGCACCAGGCAAGTCAATGGACTTAGTTCCTTCACTTAAAAAATGAAAGTGCTGAGGCCAGATCATATCTACTTTGGGTTCCGGCCCCAGGATTTGGGGATTCTGGGAATTTCTGAAAGGCCGTGCCCTGCAGTAGGAAGGGCACAGCCTTTGGAGTGATGCAAAAGGTTTGAACCCACTTCTGCTGTTTCCTGGCTGAGAAATCTCAGGCAAGTACTCGATATTCCTATGTTTCAAGGTTGTTTTGAGGATTAAACTAGCCAATATGTTCATTCATTCATTCATTCATTCATTTATGCTTTCATTCATTCATTCAGTAACATTTGAAGGCCTACAATGTGCCAGTCACTCACGGGGAAATCAGTAATAAACACTTCAAAACAGACAGAGCTCTGCCCTCATAAAGCTACTATTTAGGTAGAAGAGGTAGATAATAAACATAATAAATAAGTAAAATATATGTATGTTAGGAGGTAAGTGCTATAGAAAAACAGGGCAGAGTAAGGTATATGTGGAGTATTAGCAGTAAGGGGGTGGCATGTGAAATTTAAACAAGATCATCAATCGGCCCCTTGGGAGCTGAAACCTGAGCACCTTCTGATGGAGGTGGGTAGGTAGTGGGCTTTGTGGGTATTCAAGGGAAGAACCCTCTGGGCAGAGATACTAGCCCCTGTGGCTGAAACAGAGCAAATAGGGCAAGATAGTGGAAGGTGAAGCCAGAGCTAACAGAGGTCTGGTCCTACCAGCCGCTGGCTTGTCTTTGCGGGGACAGCGAGCCATTGGAGGGTATGGGCATTCAGGACATGAGCTGACTTTAGTTTTACAGGATCACTCTGACTTTGGTGTTGAAAAGAGACCATAGAAAGGTAAAAGTGGAAACAAGAAGACCAACTTTATTCTCATTTAATAATTCAAGTCAAAGATGATGGTCCAAGGTGGCTCGGACCAGGGTAGTATCAGTGAAGATGGTGAGAAGTGGTGAGATTCTGGATATAGAAGTACTACGGACAGTATTTCCAAAAATAAATAAATAAAAATAGGATACGAGGTGTGAGAGAAGTGTCAAGACTGACTCCAAGACTTTTGACTTGAGAAACTGGAATGATAGGGTTGCCACCAACTGAGACGGGGACGTCTGTAGGGAGAGGAGGTTGTGGGGGCAGAGTACAGGAATTTATCTCGGGGCACACTGAGTTTAAAATGTCTATTAAACAGTCAAGTAAAGATGTTGAGTAGGAAGTTGGACACATGAGTCTGGAATTTAGCCGAGATGTTTGGGTTAGAGATAAAAACTAAACATACTTTGCTCACAGCAGATGCTTGCTAAATATGTGCTCTCTTTTTAAAAAATCAATACCCAAGCATTATGGTATTTTCTCACACAAAACCTTCTAACTGTGCATAGATTGTAGACACTCAGTGTTACATTTCTTTCCTGTACCTTTTGTTTAAGTAGGTGATTAATTCAATTTGGTGGGACCTACCAAGGATGTGATGTAATTAGCTTTTTTTTCTTTTTTTAAAAATAGCTCTGCCTATGGGGGACATACCGATGGATGGCATCTCTGTTGCTGATGTTGGCATAGCTGTCTCTAGCATTTTAAATTCCCCAGCAGAGTTTTTAGGCAAGGCCATGGGTCTCAGTGCAGAAGCATTAACAATACAGCAATATGCTGACGTTTTGTCCAAGAGTTTGGGAAAAGAAGTCCGAGATGCAAAGGTGAGTTTTTAGGAGACATAAATGTGATCACAAGGGTCCACCTTGAGTGAGAAGGGGGTTCCAGTTCCACAAATCTGTCTTCATCTGTTGGTGCATCTGAATCCCAATGTGATGGCTTTATTTGGTTGGCTTATAATTAATCAGTTTGTTAAAGTAAAATTACTTTTGGGGGGCAAGAACTTAGAAGCTGAAGACCAAGGTACAACTTTTCATATAACTATCCCAGTTCTCTCATAAGCACTCACTGCTGATCACTTGAGTCTGCCAGAACTCGCTGGCGTGAGGCAAGGCCTCAGCTTGCTCATATGCAAAGTGGGAAGATAGCATCTACCTCAGACTGTTCTTGTGAAAATCAGGGAGAATATATTTAAGGGGCTTAGCATAGTGTTTGACACATAGTTAATATTTACCAAGTACCTATTAGGTACCCAGTGCCATTAGGAATTTATAGTAGAGTTGGGGTGAAAATGTTAATGCACGAGAAATCACAGTGATCAGTACAAGACAGAACACTATAGGTGCTTAATGGTGTTGTCCACACTAGCTGCACTATAGGTGACCAGAGAAGGGTAGGAGAAGGCTTCATGCAAGAAGTGGCTTTGAGATGGTCCTTGAGGGTGGTAAGACTGTGAATAGATGGGGCTGGCCTGGCCAAATTCTAGAATTTGAAATTCTGGCCTGGCTAAAACAACACAAATGAACAGAGGCAGCATGGGGAAGTAAGCAGATCCCGGCTCCATCCTTATCTATCTGTGGAATCTTGGCAAGCTACTTAACCTCTCCAGCCTCAGCCTCTTCATGTGCTAAACCAAAGTTATACCTCTCCCACAGGACTGTTGTGAGGGCAAAATGAGATACATATGGCAGGTGCCTGGTGCTGGGTCTGGCACTTAGTGAGCCCTCATTCACCAATTGTGGTATAAACCAGGTGGGAATGGCCTAAACTTGAGTGTGGCTAGGACAGACCTCTTACAGAGAAGTCAGAGGAACTGATGATATTGTGCATTACCAAACATTTCTCCCAAGCAGGCTTTCATAAGGAGGAAGGAAACAGGGTTTCTGAGAAGGAAATGTGTGTTTATGGGTGCCTCACAGAGAGACACCATCGGAGCTCAAAGGAGGGGCCATGCCTTTTTTCAAGTTGGCAGACGTGAACTAACATGGCTCTGACTCTTTGCCTCTCTTGGCTACAGTTCTCCCATCTGTGAAATAAGAGTGTTGTTTGGATGATTTCTAAAGTCCTATCCAGCACCAACATCTGTCTAACGTAGGGGATCACAAGCTCAGACCCACTACCCGCTTTTTAAAATAAAGATTTATTGGAACACAGCCACACTATTATTTATGTATAGTCCATGGATATTTTCATGATACAATGATAGAGTTGAGCAGTTACAACAAAGACCATATAACTCACAAAGCCTAAAATATTTATATCTAGTCCTTTAAGAAAAAAAAACCCTCACTCTTGAATGTTTCCTGGAGTTAGAAATAGAAAGCTGGATTTTGTTTTCATCTGCAATGCTTGGTCCAGTGAATCTTAACAGGGTATCCATATTCCCAATTCAGTCTCAGAAACTGAGACTGTGAAGAGGCTAAGAGATCTTTTATTTGAAAATGACTGTATGTGTCTTTCATGGGTGAAAATAAGCTACTCCCAAGCCCAAGAAGGCAGCCAACCAATCAGAAGATGGACTCATGAAATGATCTTAAAGTACCAGGATGCAAACACACTTCTCAGGGACTGGCCCCTCTCCTAGGGCATTTGTATTTGGTTGGGTCTTATATTCATTTTGTCTCTTAGGGTTTGGAGTCTGTAAGGAAGAAGGAGAGAAAGATGAATGAATGTGAGCATATGGTGTGTGTTCATTCTCAGGGGACTGGATAGACATTGTTTATGATGGCTTAGGAGCTTCCAAACATTTCTCAATCACATACCTGGTCCCTGACTATTCCTGGTATATCAAGTTGTTTCACAATTCAGCAAAAACTTCTCTAGCATGGAAAGTTTCAGTGTATTAGAGGCTGGAAGTTCTACAGAACGGTTAACACTGTTCTTAGTAACTAGTTTGACTTGAAGGCGCTGCCCACCAGTCCAGCTAGAGTGGGAAAAACGCGTAGGCTTCAGGCTACCCTGGGGAAGGATGCGTGTGGCCACAAGGTGGCGCTCCAGCCTTGGCAGTCTGGTCAGAAGGAGGCTGTTTGCATAACTTCAGAGAATGCATACCCCAGAGCAACACACGTAAATCTCTTTCCTTCAAAAATCTGCAGAGAATGATCTCCTTTTTACTGAGTGATGTTAATTATCAAAGTTAAAGCATGAGAAAGTGACTCAGGAGAAAGATGTTTTAGAAGTCATCTTCCATGCTTCTCAATATAGTCTTCTATTTCTAAAAACTTATTAAAGTTTTCAATTCTTTTCTGACTTCAAAAGTAACAAATGCTTATTTCAGACAATATAGATCATTATAAAATATAAAATAAAAGTCACAATTTTATCTATCAGAGGTAGCACATTTCCTTCTAGTCTTTTTCCAGTATGTACCCACACACATATATAAGATAAAATTAAAATAACACTATATGTACTATTTTGTATCTGGCTTTGTCTTTAACATTATATTGTGAGTATTTTTCTATTTTGTTAAACTTCTTCAAAAACATTCATTTAATAACTACACAATATTCTTAGAGTGGATGTACAACCATTTATTTTACCATTCCTCTGTTTTTGGACAAGTAGTTTGTTCTTGATTTTTCATGATTATAAATGGCATATGACAATTTGTTATTGTTTTTGTTTTTGTTTTTTGGGGGTAGTTCCCTGGCTGGGAATCGAACCCAGGCCACAGCGCTGACAGCGCCAAAGCCTAGCCACTATACTACCAGGGAACCCCAACAATTGTTGTTTTTATATGAGTTGTCTGTGTGTCACATTTTTCTAAGGCCAAGTGGAGTAGCAGAGTTGGAGTTTAATTCTAGTTAGAAATGATTTTGCTAATTCTAGAGGGAGAGTTATTGATGTAGTTAGTGACTCAGGAGTCAGAAGGGACTCCAGGGGTGGGTTTTTGACAGAAGGTGGATCAGTAGGTGTGTGGTGGACAGCATTTGTTTGGACCTGGCCCTGGCAGAGGCTGGGATGGTTGATTTTTAACCGAAGAGAGGAGTGATGATGGAAGGGACATCAGCCAGGAGGGAAGGATGCAGCCTGGTGTTAGTGTGTGGGAGCCTTTACGCTGCATGGCAGACCGGATGGGTAGACAATCTGAGAGGGCTGCTGAGGAAATCTCATGAGGAAATGTACATGGAAGCCGGTCGGAGGAAGCGGGTAGAAATCCATTTTATGTTATCCACAATGCTTGGGGGCAGAAACAGTTTGGCTTTCAGATTTGTTCAGCTTTTGGATGGGTGATAATCTACATGTATGATGTAACATCACCATTGAGCTGGAACGAAACCTGCAATCAATCACACCAATGTCTCTGCAGAAAAAAATATGAGTTTCTACTAATTGGAATAATTAAAGTCTATAAAAACGTTTACGTAAGTTCAGATCAGAATTAGTTCAGAAAAGTCAGTTTGTTGCGAAATTGCTTATGAAAAAACTTTAGAGTTTCTTCGACTTTGGAGTGAGGCTAAAGAATTACGGACTGTGGGGGTTCCCTGGTGGTGTAGTGACTAGGCTTCAGCACTCTCACACCGTGGCCTGGGTTCCACTGCCAGCCAGGGAACCACCAAGAAAAAAAAGAAAACAAAAGAATTATGGACTATATCATCATTATGGTGAATTATTTCTTCTGAAACTATTTTCAATAAGAGCTAAAACATTTCCTCATTTTTTGTTTTTTGTTTTTTTTTAAACTTGTTCTTAAAAGATTACCCTGGAAGCTTACGAGAAGCTGGGATTTCCTGGAGCAGAGGAATTGGCCAACATGTTTCGTTTCTATCACATGAAGCCAGACCGTGATGTCAATCTCACCCACCGACTAAACCCCCAAGTCAGAAGCTTCAGCCAGTTTATCTCAGAGAACCAGGGAGCCTTGAAGGGCATGTAAGCTGTTCAAACAGGACCCCAACCACACGACTTCCTTCCTCCATGATTCTGATCCTCGTTACGGCACATCTACATTTACAGAAAAGATGTGTTAGATTGCAATTGTTTGCAACACCAAAGGCTTCCCTAAAGTTCTCTCCTAAGTAAGAAACACTGAGGTGGTGATTTATCACAGTCGTTTGACTCACATATAACTTTCCGGCTAGTGATAAGGATGGCACACCTGTTTGGTTAAGTAAGAAGCCCTAAACCTACCAACATTTGCAGCTCTTTCTCCCCACCAGCCAGTCACCTTACAAGGCTCTGGCCTGAGGAACTTGGAGCTTCTACCTTCACACGAATCAGGGTGGCACTCAGCTTTCTCCTGCCTCAGTGATCTTGAGCCCTGGCTCTGAAGCTCCTCTAGGTAGCCCCTCCCCTTTTTTTCAGGTGCATTGTCCTATTCTCAGCAAACTTTTATGTAAAATTAAAAATTTTTGTGGAGGACTTTCTGGGGAACATGGTGTGAAATAAAAAGCACAAGTGTTAGACATTCTAAAATTCAGTTTTGCTTCAAGGTTGGAAATTCATTCTCTGATTCATTCATTAAATCACTGATTGAATCATCATTCAACTCTTCATCTATTCATTCTTCTGTCCTTCATTTAGCTATTCCATAAGCGTTCCTTTTAGCACCAACCCTGATGGTGCATTTGTGTTTTCTTATCAGAGTGGACCACTCTCCAAAGACTCCCATGGCTCTTTTTTAGTTTATGGTTGACTTTGTGTCATGCCAGGGCAAAAGGGGCCATCTAACTAGTTAGCTGCAAGTGAAACCCAGAGGCTCTGCAGCGGATAAGGCCAGGAGCTTGAGAGGGAAAGGCATGGAAGCAGAAAGAGAAGGTGGTGGAAAAACCCCCATAGTATTCTTTGTATATCTCAGGCTTAGCATGTCCTACACCATATTATAATTGTCTTATTTACTAGTCTTTCTCTTGGCTGTGTCTTGCACTCACTTTTTATGCTGGTGCTTGGCACATGGTAGCTGATCAATAAATGTTGGTTGTCTAAATGAGTGAATAAAGTTAATTGATCGTAGTATTATAAGAAAGGAGACATAAACAGGTATATAGGTTGGAGAGCGGTAAGAACCAGCAAGTGATACTTAAAGGGCAGGAGGTTGCCCACCATTGAGAGAGGAGGTGAGCTCCCCTACCCCACGGCAGGCAGTGGGTGGTCCTGGGAACAGCTGGGCAAGGACGGGAGGTGCCTGTGTGAGGACCTGACCCAGCGGAGAAGGAGCCTTGGAGATGCCAAATATCAGCCTTTTTGTTCTTTTGAGGTGTCAAGTGGTACATTTGTGTTGAACGAAAGATGCTGATGTTATTGCAGACAAGTTCTGATTTTTGGCGGGAAATCACAGTCCAAGTGCATTGGAAGATCAAAATCTTTCTTTCCAAAATGCTCTCTCCTTATCCCCAGAACCATCAATGTAATGCAGCTCAAGCTCTCAGCCCTGGGAAACGAATCTGGATAAATTTCTGAAAAGGGAAAAGAAAAATAAAATCCTAAACTAAAACTAGGTGGTTTATTACTCATCTGGGTGGGCCAGGCAGGAAGAATGACTCCTATTTCCTAAATAAACCCCCAGCATCCCCTAATGGGGAAAGTCTGCAGGCCACCAGGTCACCTGGCTTCCATGTGTGTTCACTGCATTGACTGGTTGGTGCTCTTCGCCTTTGGAAAGACTGGGGTAGCCCTGGGCCAGACCTGCCCTTATTCCTGCAAGACAAAAGACCCCCTTTCTGGGTTTAGAAGCAAATGGTACACTAGCCAATCTGAAACGCAAGTGAGCCTTTTAGAGGCCACGTTTTCATCCCCATCTCACCCTACCAATAAGGGGAGAGAACTGGGAAAGTTAGTCTAAAACGTCTCCCTGATCTCCAGGCCTGGGGAGAGAAAAGCTTCCCTTTGAAGTTGCTCAGAGTAGAGACTTGGGGACCCAAGAGTGGCACAGAAGGTGAAAATGGGGTTGTGTACCACAGTGGACAGCCACCCTCTGTTCAGGGACTGGATTGGGTGCGGGCTGGGGAGATGGAACAGAGGGATGAAGGAAATACCTGTGATACTACAAATGTTCCTAGAGAAACCCAAGCCAGGAAGTCAGAGGATGCTGGACTTGATTCCTGCCCTGCCACTGACTGGTTGTGTGAACTGAGCAAATAAGCCCCTCGTGTCCTCTGGGCTTCAGTTTCCCCATCCTCATAAGGAGCTACTAGGAAGACTAAAAGATTGAAAGTGTGAAAAGCACTTTGGACAGTCTTTGGTAGATAGTAAGTGCTCAATAAACAGTAGCTGTAATTATTACTGAGAATAGTTCCTGCCCTTGCCACCTTCACAGCACCCTGAGGTGCCCACTGGCTGCTCTGGGTCTTCCCTTACCCTGCCCACCTACACGGGGCCTTGCTGACTACAGGTTCATTTTGCCCTAACTGCCCTCAGCTGGGGGTCTCCTCGCGCCCTTCTTCTTTTGCCCACCACTAGATGGCAGGGCAAACCTAGCATGAGAAAGGGTTACTCCAACCGGGTCCCAGGTGCATTTTATCCAGGGGCTTTCCTGGGGAACAGGGTCTAGGAGACAGTTATACGGTGAATATTACAGCCCTTTAGTCTTTGTCTTTCAGGTTCTCTCAGTCACCCTCATGGTCATTTCAATAAGCACATGCTAGGCATCTTCCCTGAGCCAGGCACTGTGGGATTAAGAGCCTTCTTTGTGGCTAATTTGGGATTAAGGAAAGGAAAGGAAGAGCCAAGGTATTATTATTCAAAAGCTCCACTACTGGCCCGGTGCACTGGAGAGGGAAGGCCTCAGGCTAAGTGTGAGCCTGGGAAGGGGCCTGGGAAGGGGCCTGGGAAGGGGCCTGGGAGCACCGAGCACTCACTGCTCGCTAGCCTGGTAGCCAGGGAGCAGGGCCTGGGTGTGGGCACCCTGCAGCTGGTTTCTCCACCGCCTGAAGGAAACTTCCAACTCTGAAGTCCATTCAAGACTACACGAGGGGCAGAGTCAATTCCCCAAAAGGAATTCGGGACACTACTAGGAAAAGGAAGGGCATACTGGGTAAGCATCAAATAATGTCCACTCTCCAAAGCAACTGTTCTCTGGCAGTGGAGTCAACTCCTGGACTCCTTCCTCGCAGAAGTGAACAGGAAGGCAACAGCAGGAATTTTTAAACACCTCAAGAGGATACGTTTTTATAGCATTTCTGAAGAGCTGCTCAGCTGTCTGTTGCAAGAAGACTGAAAATGTGCACACCCTCTGACTTGGCAATACTACCTCTAGGAAACTATTTTAAATAAATAAATACAAATATAGATAAATATAAAATTTCCAGGAGTTTATATAAAGGTGCTGTTCATGAGAATAAAAAAGATGGAAATAAGCTAAATGTTCAGCATTAAAGAAGTGGATAATGAATAAATTACTGAGTAGTTTCTAAATTCCCTTAAATTTTAATTTCTTTAAAACTAGCTTAGTTCCAATTGTGTAAAGTATGCATGTACACAGTAAAATATTGAGAGGAAAAATACTAAGATTTTCAATGTTTTTTTTTGAATAGTGAGATTTTAGTTGATATTATTTTCTCCTTTTAAGTTTTCCCTTTCCTCAGCTTTCCATAATAAAAATATGTTAATTAGATGATGAATTTTATGTAAATAACTTACTTTTATAACTTAACAAATATCAAAGGGTGTCATAATTCATCCTTATGTTAGGGCAACTATAATAATTGTTATTTATTAGTGCTTATATATACTAGCCACTAGGAGCTGTATATACATACTTTCACTAAATCTTTGTACCAACACAGTAAACAAGATTATCTCCTCATTTTACAATAAAGAAACATGCTCCAAAGAGTTTAGGTAATTTCTCCAAAGTCACACCATAAGCAAAGCCAGAATTCAAATTCAGGACTATATGTCTCCAAAGTCCATGAGCTTTCCACTCATCAGAACTTTGATCAGTGCAATTTTCAGGTTATAAAAGGATTGGGTCACCAAATTCATTCAAAATTCAGTTGTTTGGAATTTGAGACATATGTTCCTCTCAGAATCACTGTAGAGACGCTAACCTGCAACACTGAATAAAGATCCATTTTCCGAAAACAGGTGAAACCACAATGCTCAATCAGATTTTCCACCCAATCCTTCCCCCCAGATGCACACACAGGAGAGAAATGAAACTGCTGTGGGGGTGGGGGCTGAGGACAAGGCAGTGCCTGGGGGAGTCACGTGGAGGTAAAGCCCTGTGTGGGTACAGCAAGAGCAGAGCCAGGGTGTGCCTCAGGGCACCTGGGGTCTGAATGGCTGACTGGGAAAGCATCCAGGATAGGAGTGGGGGGTTGAGTGTGGGGGCTCTGCATAAAAGCCAAGGGAGCCCCCAGGAGGTCTTGGAGGTATCAAATCCAAGTGTTTCCAAGAGTCAGGCAGATACGGCACATGATGCACTCTGTGTATAACGTGCAGCCACGTTTTTGGCCCAAACTTTCAGGGAAAAAAAAGCTTTCCTTTTAATTTTTTAATTCAAATTTGTATTTGTTTATATTTAGGTACTTGCTTTTTGTATTATAAAGGAATTTTAGCATGTATGTATTATTCTATTCCAGGGTAATTATTTTGCATATACATAATCGTCATTGATTTCTAGAGTGACACTTTTAACTCACAAGCATAAATAAAAGAATTAAAAACATTTATATAGATACAAAATTAGTACCGTATAATGCGCACCCTTATTTTTCCCCTCACAAATTTGGGGAAAAAAGTGTGCATTATACGTGGCAAAGTATGGTAAATGAATGAAGCAGGCCAGAAGTAACACAATAGGGAATCGTGGGGACTATGGCAATGACAGATGGCATGCGCTATCTACTGTAATAAGGATAAACTTGAACAGAAACACAGTAACACCAAACATAACTTACCTCAGCTGTTCCTGACCCTAATGTTTCATAGCTGAAACTTCCAATTTTGTGCAAGCGTGGGAGCCTGGTAGGGCTGGAAGGACTGTGGGTGGGGGGCTTGATGGTGAGCGGGGAGTGCAAGGTCAAGACTGCAGGTTCCCTGCTTTGGTAATGGGGAGGATGCTGGACGAGGGCTGTGGGGGTCGAGGAGCTGGCTGGCGGTAGCAGCTCCGATTTGTGGGTCATTACAAATGAAGAATTCCCTGGTTGCTTCTAGCAGAAGTTTGCCCTTGGGAGAAGAGAAAGAAGAAAGGAACCAACATTTGCTGAAAGTCACACTTTTTCGTTACTTCATTTAAGCCTTATTATCTCCCTGACAAGTTGGTGTATGTGGCAGACGAGCTAGATGCTTACCTCACCTGTTTTCTGGGGACACAGCTGGACCTCATTTTCTAAGTGTTCTTTGCAATTAACAAATATTGTGGCGTGTCCTAAATCTGTAACAGTGACATAGACACTAACGTGTGAACAGTAGTGATGCGTGTCCTTTCTAGGCCTAGCATAAAAACTCTCCCACTTGCCACACTTCTCCATCATCTCCTCCTTACCTTTGGATTGATAGCTGCAACCTGATGACCTTGAAAGTCATGTTTAGAAAATGGTGGAGTTGGATAAAGAAAGGACCCCGGCACCTAACTCCCATCTTAGAGGGGAGCAAGAGAGTAGGAAGACTTGTTCTGGACTTTATGCAAATCACAAATAAGCCTCCATAATGTTAGGGCCAATTCTTGTGTGTGTTTATTACAGCAGCTGACATTGCTTTAACCACTATGGTGTTTTATGCCCATTCAGAGAGGTAAAAAAATTTGCCCAAGGTCACACAACTGAAAATGAATGAATTTGGATCCAGGTTTATCTAGCTGCCAAGCCTAGGCTCTTTCTATAACAACATACATTTTCCCAGGTAACCAATACATTCTGTGGTGCCTAATTTGTGATTTCTCACCCTATTGTACCCAACCCCACCTACCCTGCAAGCTGAGGATTGCCTCCAAAATGCAAGCAAATGGGAAGGGAGAAAGTAAGGCGGGTGGGGAGCTAAATCATCAAGATCTCACTCTAATATCGAGTTGCAGATGGGGAAATGCACAGGTAGCTCCCAGGTCTTTCTCCTGCGAGCAGGTGGGGCTGCCAGCCGAGCAGAGGGAAGTGTTTCGATTCCCAGTGGCACAGAGTGGCCCCGTGTTCATTAACATCTGTGTCCCTCCAGTCTGGGCTCTGGCTTGAACTCTGTGAACGGCCCAAAGAGGCTCTTGCTACCTCTTTGTTCAAACAGACAATGGTTATGATAACAAAGAGGAAAATCAGATGCAGGTGAAAATTTATTTTTAACTTTTCCGAGGCCAAATAAGGATTTCACATGAAAATCAGAGCCCTCACTTCTGCCTGCTCTCTCCAAAAGTAGCTTGGGTGGTTTGGACTCCAGTGTGCTTGGATCACTTCCAAGCAAGTGCACCACTTGATGAGGTAGACAGTTCAGTCTTTCTGGGGCCTTCTTTTGGCCAAAAATAAACTTTTCTTTTTTTGCTGATGGTATTAAACTTGAGCCTATGGAGTGCGATCCACTTAGGAAGGCATGCTACTCTGACCACCCGAAATATGTGAGGTTTCTTTACATTTTAGTAAGATCTGTTGGAAGCCTAAAACAATGTGTAATGAAGTGAAAATTGTTGGAAACCATGAGGCAGAAAGCTCCCTTGGAGGCGGGCCCCTAGCCCATCCCTCCGTTTTGGTTCCCTGGAGGCCCACAGGCGGCAGATGCTGGGAGGTACAAATGAGAAACAGCAAGGACCACCAGGAGGGGAGTCTTCGGGGCACCCCTAGATTGTGCAGAGTACTGGACCATGTTATCTCACCATCCTGTCATCTCTGGAGGTCAGAGTCCTTATCAGCTGTGTTTGTCGGTGAGGAAAACAGCCCATTCCGGCAGAGCACGCCTAAGATTGTTTGACTCCTAATTGTTGTTTTCTTCCCCCATTGTCCCATAGCGTGGATGAGCTTTAGTTTTCTTTTCCTTGATTTTCCACCTGCCAGGAGAGACAGGAATGTTCAGAAATGGCTTCGTGCTTTCTTCGTCCTCAGAACCCCAGCAGGGGCAATTTTCCTGCAGAAATGAAGAAATGAGAAGTTAAGGGTTCAGAGTAGCAATGATCGTGATAAAATGTTTCAAGAAAACAAAACTGAAATGGCTCGTCCTTGTTGTGCTTTGCTTTAAATTAAATTGGGAGTTCCCTGATGGTGTAGTGGCTTGGGGCTTCGTCGTTGGTGCTGTCAGCGCTGCGGCCTGGGTTCGATTCCCAGTCAGGGAGCTACCTACATACCAAAAAGCAAATAAATAAATAAATAAATAAATAAATAAATAAATAAATTAAATTGGCTTTCTGATATAAAATGGCTTTCTGGGAGCTCCCTGGTGGTGCAGTGGCTAAGGCTTCGGCGCTGTCAACGCTGTGGCCTGGGTTCGATTCCCAACCAGGGAGCTACCCACATTAAAAAAAAAAATGGCTTTCCTCTCTGATTCAGGTCTTCCACTGGCAGGTCTTGAGCAATGTGTGGGTTAAGGAAGGAAGGAAAAGGGGAGAAAATGGTTCCAAGAGCTAAGAATTACCTTTGTTCCTTTAGGACATTTGGTGAATGTGCATTCCTCTTGCTTGTATCTTATTTTTATGTGTTTCGTTTGGTTGTTTTTTGTGAGGCAGGAAAAAGATGGGGTGATAACTGAAGGGAAGGGAAGGGCATGGAAGGGCAGGATGAGGAGGGAGACTGAAAGAAGCCGTCTGGGCTGGGCCACGGGGTAGTTTTAAAGCTGGCTCCGCCAGACGGATGCGGGTGCTGGAGGCACACTGACAGGCTGGAAAGGATGGTCCTGTCATTACCTCCAAGTTCCCTTCCTGCCGTCCGTCTGTTTCTTCTCTGCTCTAAGCCTCCTCAGACGGTCGGTCCCACCTCCTCCTGGTGCTTGCGCCTTTTCTAGAAGAAGAGGCACTCACCGAAGGCTCACCAATCGGTTCTCTCTAAGTCCCCATCTCGCCCCGTAGTGCCCTGTATTACTCCATTTTCATCACCAGCAACTTCTATGAAACTCAACAAGGGCAAAATCGTGGCCAAATCTTCTTTTGCAAACCAACTTTTCCTCTCCTTTATCCTGTTTTAACAGGGTCATTGCCAGTGTCCAGGAGCCCAGGGTTGGAGTCAGCACCGATTCTTCCTCTCCCATGAGCTCCCATGGTCTGTCCTTCACAAAGTCCTGTCTGTCCTTTCTTTCACATGTCTCTTGTATTTCTTGCTTTCTCCACATTCCCTCTGTCCCCATCTGAGTCCAGCATCTTGGACCTCTTCCTTATACACTCTTTTCTCTCTAAACTATTATTCTACACCATCCATGTATTCATTAGTTCCTCAGAAGAATATTGATTGAGCTCTCACTAAGTGCCAGACAGTGTACTGGACACCAGATGTACCAGTGAGTAAGACAGACATGGTCCAGTGGAGAGGCACATTATTATGAGGCAATTATAGTATTGGGGTGAGTGCGGTGATGGAAGAAGCAGAGGCTGCTAGGGAAGCCCTCAGGCGGGGCCTAATCCAGATGGGGAAAGGCATTAGAGGCTGCCTGCATACTCCTGTCAGACTCACCATCATAAAATCACACTTTTGTCCTGTTTTAACTAAAATTGGTCTCCTATTACTTTTGCTCCTTCAGGTTTTCGATGGGGTGAACGTGTGTTCCCCTAAAAGTCATATGTTGAAATCGTAATCTCCAGAGTGATCATATTTGGAGGTGAGGCCTTTGGGAGGTTATTAGGCATGAAGGTGGAGCTCTTAGGAATGGGACTAGTCCCCTTATCAAGGAGATCCTAGGGAGCCCTCCGCTGCCCTTTCTGCTATGTGGGGATTCAATCAGAAGAGAGCAGTCTAGAAAGGAAGAGGGCCATCGCCAGAACCCAACCATGCTGGCATCCTGATCTCAGACTTTCGGCCTACAGAACTGTGGGAAATAAACTTCTGCTGTTTCTAAGTCATCCAGTCTACAACACTTTGTTTAGCAGCCTGAACATACTAAGACAAGGTTTGAACATTGCAACCTGAGATTCCGAGCCCTCCCTCTTCAGCCCAGCCTCATCCTCAGAACTCTCTGGTGGTAGACGTACCAGTAGTCGTAATAATGATAGTAATAATAGCAGAAACTACTTATGACCCAGGCTCTCTTCTAAGTGTTTCTCCTATGTGCACTCTTCACAGCATTCTCTGTGCAGGAGGTACTATCACTATCGTCACTTAAAGATGAAGAAACAGGCATGGATGGGCTCAATGGTAGAATCTGGGTTCAAATCTGGGTGGTGTGGCCAGGCCTGACACATATGACCATGGGTGTAATTTGGCCACTTGGCTCTGAGACTCTCCACCATACATCCTAAATTCTCCCCGAGTGCCTTTATCTCTGATTCCGTTTGTCCTGGGAATGCCCTTCTCTTTCTTATCAAACCCTATGTCATTGCCAGAGCCTCCCTCCCTGAGAAAGGAGCTGGATCTGGGCTCACATTCTATGTTCAAGTCAGATCCCTCTTCCCTGACTCTCAGGTTACCCATCTCTGCAATGGGAATATTACTATTCTCCTTACAGGCCTTGCTGAGTATGATGTAAGAATAATGTATGTGAGTGTGCCTCACAAACTCCAGAGTCCTATACATACGTAAGGGAATCAACATAATTTTTTCTCACTTCCCAAAGTAAGAATATTTCTCTATAACAAAGTCTGCTTACATAATTCCCCTGGGCACACGACTTTGCCTTTCTAAACCTCAGCTCCCTCATCTGTGAAATGGGCATAAACCATCTGCTTTATCAGGTGATTGTGGGGATTAAATGCAATTGTGTTTTTAAAGGATTCGACACATAATAGACACTTAAGAATGCGGGTTGCATGCCTCCCAAACCAGGACTTTTCTCAAGCTGCCAGGGATAAGCCATTTTTGTCTCTCACTAGGTAGTCCAAAATTGCATCTTCTTTCTTCTTCCATTCTTTTAATAAACACACGGCACCTGTTTTCTTGGAGCTTCTAGTTTAATTCAGCATCAACAGTGGAATATTTATCGACCAAAGAAAAATACTTTCCATGCTCGTTTTGACTGTGTCACCTACACGCACCACCAGCAGCCGCCAGAGCCTGTCCTAAAGCGGCAGAACGTTCTGCAAGCACAGCAGCACTCTGTGACCCTGGGCGTGCTTGTTCAGCTGGAATTACTTGTGTCTGGCACAGACCTTCTCTTCTGATTTTGGCAGAACTTCAGGGAGTGAAAAAGCTGGGTTAGTGTTAGGGCTGGGATTAGAATTTGAGACTCAACAGATCATACTGTTAACACTTCTCCTCTTTGCTAACTTTATGAAGATCAAGAAACGCTTTCTGGGGAATGGCACCAACTTATTTGCCAAAAGCTGAGATGGGCCAAGGAAGATGTAGTCAGCATTTGGACTCTCCTTGCCTTCGAATTTAACAGCCAAGGAGGAAAGAAGGACGTGCCACAGAGCTGGGGAGCAGGGAGTGGTGGGGGTGGGGGTGCAAAAAGGATTTGGAAGTAATCAGGATGCTAAACAGGCTTGGTTGGCTTCTTGTGATTCCACCCCCACAGCATCTCTCCTGTCTCCAGCCATCCCTTCCGCTCCTCCTCAGGCACAGCCCCCCCGTCCTGTCCTCATCATCCTCACCAATCACAGTCATTCTTTCTGACACCCGTCCATGTCCCTGTTGTTCATCCTAAACACCGCTGCCAGTTTTTATTTCTCTGCTTAAAAACATTCTAGGCTTCCCAGTGCTTACCAAATAAAAGCTTCACCTTTAGCATAGTGCTCAAGACTTCTCCCTGACCGCGGGTCCCCCAGCCCAAGCATCTCTTCCCCCCCCCGAAAGTCTCTAACTCTAGCCAGGTAGATAGTTACCATATTTTTCCATGTAGAAGATGACACTTATGTCTAAAATTGTTAAACCAAAAGTTGTGGGTCATCTTATACAAGGGAGTAACTGGTTGATATTGATTTCCTAATGTTGGATTAGAAAAGTGGGAGTCATCTTATACATGGGGGTGTCTTATACACAGAAAAATACAGTATATATGCTATCCTGCTGATGTGTTGGTACCTTCCAATCTGCAAGTCTTTGCTTGGACTGATCCCTCCACCTCATTGCTCTCCTCTAATTCCCATCATTCCCCCCGGGGAGTCCTACTCATCCTACAGGACTGAGTTCAAGTATGGCTCCTTCTGCAAGGCCTTGATCAACTAACTCCTCCAGGCGCAGCTGATGCCACCTCATTTCTACTCTATGGGACTACAAGTGTACTGCACTTACTTGTGTGTACCCCTAGGTGACCCTGGGGACAAGACTAAGCCTTGTTTATGACTTCCCACCCTAACCTAGTGCCTTGTTCAGCATATCAGTATGTTACTTTATTTCATCGGTTCCCAATTGGCGGTATGCTTACCCTCAGGGGGGGTACGTGCTGGGCTGTTCAGGGGTATGTGAAAAATAATCAGTAATGGCAAAAACAAGTAAAATAAAAAAATGCAAAACGTTAGTTAGGGAACAATAAATGTTAAGTTCGAATCGCTGTTAGTGGAGATACTTCAAAATTAGGTCACATTAGCGAACAATGATGGGTGAGGGCGTGGCTATGAACCCTTCCCCCAAACTGCTCTTCTACCAACCATTACACAAGTTTCAGAACAATCCATTTGCAATGTTTCTAGAACATACAAATACATCTGTAGCCAGACTGATTAGTTTAGTTACTGACTGAGTAGAAGTAAGTGCATTGTCTTTAATCGTGATTCTTTTCAAGTAGTTTTTAATTTAATGTTTAACATAGTTTCAGTTATTATTGTCAGTGATTTTTAAGCGTGTCAGTTAGGCATCAGTGGTTGAAAACAAGGACAGTTAAAAAACCAAAATTGATGTGGATTATTATATATCCTGTCACCAAGTACTTCTCAACACGTGTCCACAGCTACGAGTACACCCACACAGGGAGACAGTAAAAAGGTGTGTGCCTCAGACACTACACAGAAGAAAAGGAAATGCTCTGAAGAGTATATTAAATATGGGTTTCCATTTATAGGGGATGATGACTGTCCTAAGCCTCTGTGTGGTGTGTGTGGGGAAACATTATCCAATGCTTGCGTGAAACCCTCGGTACTCATGCGACATTTAGAAACTAAACAGCCTAAGTATAAAATCAAAGAAATATATTATTTTTGGCACTTAGAAAAGCATCTAACTGTTACTTCATACATGATGTCAGGAAAGAAAGACAATGAGAATGCAGTTGAGGCTTCATACCATATTGCTAAATGTAAAAACCACACCATAGCTGAAGATTTAATTTCTCCTTGTAGTAAGGATACCATTTTTTTTTTGTATGTTTGGGGAAGAACATGTCAGCAAAACTGATATTATCTCTTTTTTAAACAATAAAATGTGTTGACAAATTCAGGAAATGTCTGATGTTGTTGAAGATGTAGTAATAGATAGAATTAAAAAAGTAAATTCTTTTCCATCCAGGTTAATGAAAATGTAGATGTTGCTGCTTTATCTATTTTGCTCATCTCGCAAGGTACTTGATAGGAAATGAAAATGAGGAAACCCTGTTGCTTTGTTACTCATCAATGGAGTGTAACACAGGCAAATATATTTTTAATGCAATCAATTGTTATTTCATTGAAAAGGACATTAGCTGGTCGAATTGTTGTGGTGTATGCACTGATGGAGGCAGGCCTATGTTAAATTGTTTTATAAGCCTATGTGGCTAAATTAAAGAAGTAGCTCCCCATGTATCATGGAGTCACTGCTGCATTCACAGACAGAGTCTTACATCCAAGCCTCTTCCTAGTGAACTGAAAGATGTTCTTGATGTGGATGTAAAAGTTGTAAATTTTATTACGTCACAACCATGAGACTCCAGATAGTTTAAAGCGCTGTGTGAAGAAATGAACAGCATTCACAGCACGTTCCTTTTGCATACGGAGGTCAGGTGACTCTCTTGTGGCAAAGTACTTACATGGTGTTCGAACTTAGACATGAAAGCCAGGTAGTTTTTGAAGACCATTGTTTCCCTCTTGCTCCAAAGTTTTAGGACAGTGATTGGCTTCCAAGTCTTGCATATTTATCGGATATTTTTCTAGAAATAAACGAACTCAACTTGGGAGTTCAAAAAAGCTCAATATTCAAAGTAACTGACAAAATTGAGTCAATGATTTAAAAACTGACTTTTTGAAAGTGTGTATGAAAGAGGTGAGACTGAAGTTTTTGAAACTCTGTACAGCTTCTTATCTGAGAATGACTTGTACTTATCCCAAAATGTGAAAGAGAATGTAAGGCACTTGGAAGATCTTACAGTGTCCTTTTATAGGTTACTTCCCTCAACATGGAAAAGAAAACAACTGGACTGCAGATCCCTTCAATGAAGAATTCTTCAAAGAAGCTAAACTCTCAATCAATGAAAAAGAGCAGTTAATTAAACTTTCAACTAATTCTTCTTTAAATTCTAATTTTAAAAGAAAGCATCTTATTACCTTTTGAGTAGATGCCAGTGAGGAATACGAACAGCTCAGTGAGAAGGCACTCAAATACCTCTTGCCATTTACTAATACTG
Organism: Lyroderma lyra; assembly: GCA_004026885.1. Classification (NCBI taxonomy): domain Eukaryota; kingdom Metazoa; phylum Chordata; class Mammalia; order Chiroptera; family Megadermatidae; genus Lyroderma; species Lyroderma lyra. The sequence goes on from PVJL010003221.1 coordinate 71,855, forward strand.
AACTAGTGGAGGAAGCTTTTTCTTCTTCTACCTTCATAAAAAATAAGTACTGCAACAAGCTTAATGCAAGTGCAGATATAAGACTGTATATTGCATCTTTTGAGCCTGATTTTAAGCAACTAAGTGCATCAAAGCAAGCTCAATGGTCTAACAATGTTTCAATCAGCTAGTGATCTGCATAACAATTACTACAGACTTTTCAGAAAACACAAATAAATATTATTATTAATAAATTAAAAGTTTGTTAAATACTTGATTGTCATTATCAGTATTTAACTGTGTTACAATATTATAAAATTAAATCTGTGGTTTGCACTGTTATTGTAGTAATTTTTCTTTCCTAACTTATTATCTCATTTTCACTATTTTACATTAAGTTAGGCACGGAACAAAAATGTCAGTATATACAAACAGCTGTTTTAAAGACGAGGGGTACAATTTATAGAAGTGAGTTTAAAAGGGATATATAAATAGAAAAAGGTTGGGAACCACTGGTTTATTTAAATTTTTGAAAGGCGATGGGACAAACTGCCATGGTGCCAGGGAGGAGACAGAGCAGTAGGCTGAGTTTCGGGCTGTATCGGGCTCAGTGTTCTGCCTTCCCTAATCCCTAGAAAAGTGCAGTGAACTGGATAAATGCCTTCTCATCTGCCAGAGGTGCTGCTCCCTAAGACTGTGTCTGTCTCCTAGAAGTTGTCCTAACTGATAGGCACTTCAACTCAATAAAGCTCTTGAAAGTGATCCCCGTTATGTGACAGACCCTGTGTTGGACTCTGAGGATATGCACACGATGGTGACTCTGTCCTTGCCATGAGGGCTCTCATAGCTTAGTGGGGAAGACACAATTTCAAGATAAGGCATGAAGCTTGATGGGATGCTCACTCCAGCCTGGGAACATCAGGGTAGGCTTCTTGGAGGAAGTGATACCTGAATTAAACATTAAAAGATGTACAGGAGGTCGACAGATAAAAGCAGTGAGTCTAATCAACACAGTCTCAAGTGACCATGAGCATTCAGGACTGAAAGATTATTGGTGGGTTGGGGAAGGAGGTGAGATGAAGAAAGAGATACCAGTAGTGAAGATGATGGCATTTGTGCTGGACTTTGGAAGATGAAAGAGTTTTTGATGGGTAAAGATCGGAATAAGGTAGAGTTAGTAGGACAGTTTAGGCAGAGGAACAGCATGAGCAAAGGCACGGAGGGGTGAGAAGATATAGCTTGCTTTAAGTGATCCACTCCAAGAAGTTTATCAGTGGTGTATTAAGAGGTGGGTCCTGGTGAGAGATGGGGCTGGAGAGAGTCAAGGGCCCAGGTCATGGGGGTCTAAAGGGTGAGATTTGTATGTTCTGTTGATCTACTAATAATGAAGCCTGCAGAATTGGGAGACAGGGGGTCTTGGGCTCAATAAGCTCTAATACCAACTAGCAAAACTGGAGGAGGTTCATCACATCTGCTTTCATGTTCTCAGTTCTTACAAGCTGACCCACCTCCTAGCAGCAGGGGTAGGAAAGCTACCCAGGGCCCTGCAGTGCTGAGACGCAAGGGAGGCACCTCTCTCTGGGAAACAATCACCTAAACATCCCTCCCCTGAAGAAAAAGCCCAAGCAGTCCCTTCTAGGCTAGTGTATCCTTAAAAAATTAAGTTCTCCAGGCACTGAGCATTTCAGATGGGTCAGAGACACATTGAAAATTGAGAGGCCCTGAGCCTCCTGCAAACAGTCTGGAGGAGTCTTAGGTCATAGCCCAAAGGAGTTGGCTGTGACATAGTTCATCAACATCTGGGTGAGATTAACTTTGTTCCAATAATTCTCTCTCTTATCTTAGCTCCAGACTCTGCCAGGAAGAAGGGTCTGTTGGAACATGGGAATTGTGACAGGTTCTGGAAATCAACAGGAGTCTGGTTAAATGGAAGAAACCACTTTCTTTAGGTGCCTGCAAGTCCTGGGGCCTTTTGATCTTAAATTTAATACTCAGCCCCCATATAAAATATGTCAGAGAGGTATTCTGCTTAGTTGCAAAATGACCAGCTCTGGTGAAAACTGCTGCATTCAGGGTCTATTTGAGGTGGAAATGGGCAATGAGATGGGTGAACCTGGCTCCATAGTTCCATCTAGAATCTCCAAGTTGACTATTTAGTCATAACCCCCACTACAGCTTTCCTCTTGACCAAAACCTGGGCATTTCTGCTGATGACTCAGGAGAGGTCCTGGGCTTGCTTTAGTAATGATCTGGGGAAGGGACAAAGGCTCTCCTAGCTGCCCAGAACCCTGGGACCCTATTAGAAATGTCTTGTGAAGGCAGCCTCAAGCCCATCCAAGAAACTCTGCTTTGGTATCTACTGTGTACCAGATACTAATGTGGCTGCTAGGGACACACTACAGACAAGATCCAGTTTCTGCTTTCATGCTGCTTAATTGCAGTAGGAGGGGTGAGGAGTAGGATTTATTAGTTAGGATCCTTTTGTTTGGAAGTGATAACAATGCTGCTTCCCTGTACCCTAAAGAAAGAGAATAGAAACAACAGGGGCACAGTATCCAGTTTTTCTCATTCTTGGTTGACTCCATTCTCAGACAAGCTTTTACCTTTGTGGTTGCAAGATAGTTCCTAGCAACTATTGGGGCTGCCCGTCTGGCTTATATCTCATGGGAAATAGAGAAAAGTTTCTTTCCCAGGATTATTAGCAAAAGCTTCATAATGCATAACTGGCTCTAAACAGGTCACATGCCCATTTCTCAACCCATTATAGGTGGGAGAGAGGAGAGAATGTGCTGATGAGCTTACGTGTAGGTTACATGTTTCGTCTTAGAGCCAAGGGTAGGACCCCAGCCTAAGTCATAAGCTGAAGGCTGGAGAGGGGCATGGGGTTGTGGTTATGTGAACGTTAAATGGAGACTGGGAACAAAACAAACAAACAAACAAAAAAGAGATCCTTTAAGGTAGACTAAGATAACAGGGCTCTGATTGCCATGAATAGCAACCCAAAGCTGGTAAAGCAAAATAATAATAATATTGGGATAGGGGTCACAGGATCACATAAAGTGTTGAACAACAAGTTTTCTAGAAAGATAGCACTTAGATTCAGGGGAGAGCTTGTGAATGACTCCATGACATAGCGTGAGGCTGTGTTGGTTATACTCACTGCCTTTGCCTGTCTAACTCCTTTTTTACATGACATCTTTTAGTGTTCAACCCCAGTGATAAAGTAGGCCAGTCATGCTATCCAAGAAGGAAGAGCAGAGTGATGGAAAAGCCTAGCTCTTGGGTGACACTGCTCAGCAGCTGTATCAGCCACACGTAGGGCTCATCTTGTCTCAGGTTATGTGAGACAATGTTTTTAAATTTCTATTTTCATTTTGTTTATAGTTTGAGTTCAACATCTACTACTTTCACCTAAAAGCATCCAAATGTGTATGGGCTCAAACAAACACCTTCAGGACTCTGTATTTCATCTGGGTTTCTCTCTAATGCTGGTTATGTTCCACTGCAGGAGGGCTGCACACACACATCTGAATGGTTCTGTTTGAAAAATCATGGGGAAGGGCTCTGCTTGGTCTGGCATGAACAGCTGGCCTGCCCTTTGGATCAGTTATGTGCCCAGGAGCATGACATATTCTGAATGGTACAGTTTGGGTTAATTGTCTCTAATTTTGGATTAATCAGCCATGAGCAAGGAGGGGTTGAGAGAGGAAAAGAATAAACCTTGCTCCTGGGGGTGGGTATTCTATTGCCTCTCATCTGCTGGTAGCACTATCATGGTTTTCAAAGTGTGGTCCTCAGACTCCAGGGTGTGTGCATTCCAGAGAAATTGTGAAAATGTAAGTTCTTAGATCCCACTGCAGACCTCCTGAATCACAGACTGGGGGTGAGGCCCAGCAATGAGCACCAGATGTTCTGAGGCATGCTCAAAAGTGAGAACTACTGGGTCAAAATCAAACAAGGACTAAAACCAAATGCCACGGTGGTTCAAAAAGAAACAATAATGTTTGATGAGAGGATGAGGAGAGGCTTAAGAAAAGACAGGTCTTTAAGATGGGTTTTGATGATTGGGTAGATTGCTTGAAATGAATGTAAGTTCACACTTACTGCTACAATTACATAAAGAGTTTAAAAAAATGCTTCACCCAAACCAGTCAACTGTTGCTTTTGTCTATGGTCTTTTTCATTCTTGGTCCATGAGCAAACATACTTTTTTTTTTTGGTAACTAACACAGATAAAAATTTCTATTTTACTTTTTTTCACTTAATTTTTTTCCTAATACACCATGGTTCCTATGAAAGCATTTTGACCATTTACAGTGGCTTTGGGGAAATTTATTTTTAAAAATTTTAGAAGTTATCTATAGACTCATCACTCTAGCCCAATCATTATGATTATTTCCTTCTAGTCTTTTTATGGAAATTACTTATGTAATTAGGATAATAGCAGATATATATTATACATATATACTTTACATTACAGAACAAGCATTTCTATTCATTACTGAACAGTTTCATTATGCACAAGAGATGAACAATCTACTATTATTGGACATTTTGGTTGTTTCCAGTTTCTGCTGTGATAAACATCTTTGTGTATGAAGTGCTTTCTCCTACATTTTGAGTTATTTCCTTAGAATATATTCCGAGAAGTGGAATAACAAGGTCACAGGATACAAAACTTTTTTATGACACTTGATGCAGTTTGCTAAATTTCTTCCAAAAGGTTTGTACTGATTTACATTGCCACCAGCAACGTGTGAGAGTGCCAGTTTTCCCACATCTTTGGCAGTTTGGGGCATTTTAATTAAAAAAAAATTTTTGCCAATTTAACAGGGGAAGAACTTTATCTTGTTTTATTTTGCATTTTTATTACTTCACCTAACATTACTTATTAAATATTTTCTCATGTTGCTTCAATGATCTTAATAAGCTTTTTTATGTTTGCAAAGCTTTTTCACAGTTAGAATTTGACTAGTGAATATGAGGGTAGGGCATTCAGTTTAGAGACCACCATGAGCCACATAGCACAGGGTCAGGAAAGGTTAAATGCAGCCTGTCAATAAGGGAACTAATTATTTTCAGCACCCTCTGCCTTCTGGGCTCTCATCTTAGTGAATAGCACCACCAGCCATCTAGTCATTCAAGCCAAAGCCTGGGTGTCATTGTTGACTCCTCCCTACCTGCCTTAACCTACATTCAATCAATAACCAAGTTTCCTAAATTGATCTTGAGACCCCGCTGCTACTACCTGAGTTCAGTCCACATCGTCTTTCCCCAAAACTATTGCAGAAGCCTCCTAATGGGTCTTGTTTCCCCATGCTCCACTTCGCAGTTAGAACTACCTTTCTCATACCCAAATATGACTCAAATATATGAATGACTTCCCATTACTTTCAGGATGAAGCTCTGAAATTCCTTTTTCTATTTTCTAAACCCTCCATGATCTGAACCTTGTCCTACTTGTCTCCAAGTGGTACAAGTAGAAGACTGTATACTTCTCTTTACCCCTGAGCAATACAGGGAGCACGCATCAGACCTCTGAGGACCACAGCCATATTCTCAAAATGGTAGACTGGGGCTGGGATTTAAAAAACAGGAAGCATTACCTAGTTCACATGAGCAGCCTAAGTGACATGCCGTGTATGCAGACCAACCACCTGGATGGTGCTTTACCCAGAAGCTACTCAAAGTAGCTCTGAGACTGGTGCATGAAGTGTTTGTTACTGGTTTATGATGGGATGAGTACAGAAATAGAAAGTAGGCTTTTAGAAACTGTGAGAGCAATTTGATAGAGTAATTTTTTGTTCAGTATCTAATAATAAAAACAGGGGAATAAGTTTATATTTTGTGAGCCCTTTTAAATTTTTATTTGTTTATTAATGGAGTTTATTGTATTTTACAAATTATTGTTCTACAATGCAATGAATTGGAAATTTTAAAATAACTCTTTGATCACGGATAGTTTGATTTGAATTCTCTTGGAGAAGAAGTTCAGTCTAAAATAAACAATCTTCCCATAAATTTGGAAATGCACTTTCTGGAGTAAGGAGATGTTTGAATGTCCAGCTGGGAGAGTGTGTTTCAAAGATTAAGGAAAATCACAGAAAGAAAGAAATCACAACTTTAATTTATATCCTAACTTTATCATTTTCACAAAGAAACTAGTTAAAATAGAATGTTCTGGCTTTTGACCTTCAAGTCAATATGCAATAGTACTTGACATATTGAACAGGGTGGTAACCTGGAGCACTTAAGAGGGGGAATTGTTTTTAAGCAATTCTTCACTTCCTGGTATATAAAATCAAGGGGTGGGATGAAAAAAAACTTTCAATGTTTCTTTTAGCTTTAATACCCTAGGCTTTTATAATTCTATGCTTGACTATTTAGTTTAAAACTTTTCTAATAAAGATATCTGCTGGTATGTGAAATGGAGTAACAAGAGGACTTGAAGAAAGAAGCTTTTAAATGAAAATTTTATTTTATTTTATTTTTCACTTTCTACAAATTAAACAACTTTAATGAAGGAAACTGTCAAACACTAAATCATCTATCATAGACCTGGGTTCTCATCACTAACCAGCGGTGTGACTGAAGATAAATGACTTCCTTTGCTTATGTCCTCTGCTTTGTAGGGAGAGACTGGTCTTTGCCAGAACCCTTAAAGTGTCAAGTGATCCTACAAGGGGTGCAGGGGAGAAGGATGGGGAGTGGAAGGAACCAAGTAGATTTGGGTGCTTCTTGGGTTTTCCCTACCCTCAGCCAGAATAAATCCTCTTTTGTCTCTAGAGACCAGGCCTATTGTGTAAGCTTTTATTAGAAGAAACACTTCATTGCTATAAAAAGACTGGAAGAACTATCAGGCTATATGATCGCCAATGTCCCTGTTAGCTTTAGTTAGCCATTGGCATTGTACCGTTAGTGGCCTGACTTGCAGTCAGAATGTGGAGGGGCTGAAAACTTAAATGTGTAGGAGACAAGTAAGCTACAAATGGGGAAGAAGGCTGGGTGTAAGTCCCACAGGGAGCAGGGATTATGGAGAACTTGGAAGTGCCTGCACGCCCTGTCTAAGGGGAACCTCAGAAATTCAGCTCCTGCCTGTTGTGGCCATGTGGGGATGTGGGCCTTACTCTAGGGCCTGTGCATCTAGTATGTATTCTGAGAGTTCAATGTTACTCATCTTCCTTCAGACTGTGGCTCTCCTGAAATTCTTAGAAATTGCTTTTTATGCTAAATAACTAGCGTACATGAGCAAGCAGGCTGATAGGCCTAATCATCTTGCTAATTGTTTAACCCTGTATCTGGCACATGGTAAACAGACTGTGGATATTAGCTATCATTATTATTATCATCATCGTTATTACTTAATAATGATGTAGCAAACTTGGATCTGTTAACAATTGAAACTGAATTGTAACAAAATTATTTCATTTTGTGTTATTCAAGTTTCATTCCTTTAAAAGTCATATAAAACTGGAGCATTTTGGAGAAATACTGACAAGAGGAAAAAAGAAATAAATGATGCTTTGCTATGAACTTGAGTCATGTCCAAGGTAGGTCCTAAGCTGATCTGCCAAGCGTGGCCTTTCAGACTCATCATGGCTCACACTGAAAAATGTGTGGGTGCCCAGCACAGTTGAATACTTGGATATACTTGCTCTTAAAGTCAGACTTCCCAGTGATAACAACACAACACAGTCACACTCAGAGAGGTGTCCGGATCATGGGCTTCTTTCTTATTCACATTATTATTAGAATTTTAAAATAAATTATAATACCTGTAGAGCAGAGCCCCATTTCTTACTTTTTTCCAAAAATGTCTTGGCTTGTCTGTCAAGTTTATAATTTTATTTTTCCATATAAACTTGCTTACTTATATGGGCCCTAAATGTCCAGAACCTGATTTCAGATACCACAGTGAAATCCTATTCAGGCAATTGATACTAACTTAAAAAAAAAAAGGAAAAACAAACAAACAAACAAACAAACAAAAAAACCAAACCTGTAAAATAAAATATAAAAGACATATGCTCTCTCAGTTCCACCAGCCTAACAAAATTATTGTCATTTCTCTGCATTCCCTCTCATATGTATTTGCACACTTTTAAGTAAATTAAATACTCATGACTTTATTGAATTTGTTAGTGTCTGGTGGTTACAAAAATTGGCAGGACATAGTTTCTATCTTCAGGGGTGGGGGAGGGTATATGGAGAGGTAAAAAAGAATCTTAAAATGGAATAAATAAAACAAGTGATTAATAGAGTGGGAGGTAGCTAGGAAAAAGGGAGCATAAAAGACAAGGGCTGATTAACTCTGACTATGGAATTATCTAACCTAAAGTCTCCTAAATCACTTTGAAACCTGTTCTAGCTGAGGGTTTCTTATGCTGGAGTTCCAACTGGAACTGGGGGCTAGAGCTGTATTTAATACTATGTATTTAATACAATTTCTATTTTCCTTTTATTAGATATTAGGAAGTAAACCATTTCCCATGTTGCTACAGGGTCTTTATAATTATTGTTTGTAATCTACTGAAACATTCCCCTTGTATGGGCATGTATGTTATATCTAGGTTATCATTATTATAAATAATAGTGACAGTAACATATAATAATATTATAAATAACAGTGATAAATGTCTTTATAGTTTTTTTTTGCTTCATTACAATTATTCATTTAGGATAAGTTCTGTGCAATTGGGAGTATTGGGTTTAAAAAGATTATTATTTTGATTTGTGTCATATTGCCCAATTGTCTTTCTAGAGATTTGTGGAAATTTACATTGCTACTAGATTAAATGAAGTTTCTTTTTTTTTCTGTAGATTCTGAGAATTGGGCTTTATAAATTTTTGTTTTTATTGTTTTAATATTTCTGTCTCTGAAGACTAATGAAATAGAAGATATTTTAAAACTGCTTTTTTTGTTGTTTTGTTAATTATCTATTAATACTTATGTCTTTCACCATTTGTCTAATGGATTGAGGTGATGTTCTTATATATATTTATTTTTCCCACTTTTATAAAGTATAAATAATAGCTCTTAGATAATTATTTTTACAAATAGTTATACTAGTCAGTTGTTTCTCTTTTTAAATCTTAATTGAGTTTGTGCCAAGTTACACTGAGCTTTCATGTACTTCATTCCTATCTCAGTGGGTGATTTCTGCGTCATGAAATTAAGAGTGATATTTATTTATTGTTTACTTCTTTCTGTAATTATTGATTTACATGTCTCTCTCTTTCCTATTGAGCTATGAGCTCCTTTCTGTATGCCCAGCACCTTACATAGAATCTGGTACATGGTATTTGCTCAAAATTACTTGTTGAGGTTTGGAAAAAAAAAAGAACATTTGAGTGAAAGAATTAAATGAGGGAATGCACCGCAATGATTACCACCATTTTGAATTTCTGAAATTAGAGGGAGACCTGAGTTTTCCTCAGTTAGGAAAACATAAAGAAAACCTCTGGATGACCTTGTGGGGAGGCCTAGCAGTTGGGGAGCAGGTCTTCCTCTCTCCCCTGGGGCCTCACCCAAGACTCAAGTCCTACTTGGAGAGCCCCTGGAGGTCTGGGTGGGCAGCTGCTTTCTTTTGGCGCCACTTTCTGGGCAAAAGGTTCCAGTGTTTGGATTTTATTAGCTAATAAAATTAAGGGGGAAATGCTGGGAAAAAAAACACAGCACACTGTTGTTATTCTTGTGAACGAATAACATAACTTGCAACTTGACTATTAATGTCTAAATGGATTTTCTGTGCTCCAAGCCAAAGCACATTTCATAAGCTTGCGCAGAGATGGACAAAATCCCAGTTAATAAAAACAGTCATGGGTGGAGGATGCATGGACTGATGGAAGGGGATTGATGTTGCTGGGATTGGTGCATTTAACTGTGATTTTACTTTTAAATAAAAATAAAACATTTTATTAAATATTTGAATTTACACATTATTACCAAAACTTAACTCAAAAAAGTGAATTTATTGAGCAAGTGTTTAGACATACAAATATGTAGATGGAATTTGATGATATCAACCAGTTTAATCTAATCCTTGTTTGTCCCTAGTCATAGATAAAGATGTTTCTTTCAAATTCACTTTTATTTGTTGGAACAATATTCCTTCCAGAACTGATGCACAGTTCTAAAATTTTAGTCAATACTTAAAAATAAACAACTCCACAGATTCTGACAGCTGTGTGCACCTTAGCTCAAAGAATTATCTCTGTAATCATCTTCCTTCAAAATCTACTGTGATAATATATTTCAGAGTTTAATATCTTTAGTGCCTCCATTATAGTCAGCCAAAGAAGAAAAGAAAGAATGCAGGTAGCTGTACTGAAAACCTAAAAACCTAAGACTTTCATCTGAAAAAGGTAACATTTCATTCTAGTCTTATAAATCTTCCTGATCACATTAGATCTCATAAGTGGCGATCAGTGGCTAGTGGTTGGATATCACTTGAAATTGCAACTATCTCTCTTCCAACAAGGCTATTTGTAACAATGGCTGGGGACACATGGCACAGGACACAAACTGCTTGGACAAAGTTGTTAGAATCCTGTATATGTAATATCTGCTGTTTTCCTTTTTTTCACATGTGTAGTACAGGCATAATGTAGAAAAATGGTAAAACATGGAAAATAAATTTTTTATTTTTTATGTATATGTAGGACTGTACCAAATGTGAGCAGTGCATCACTTCTGTGTCATGGAATTAGGAGTGATATTTATTTATTGTTTGCTTTTTTCTGTAATAAGACTGCACTTGTTATATTAGGAAAAAGGAGCTATTTTTCCTTTATTTTAATATTTTTTATTTTGGAAAAATTTAAACAAATATAAAAAATAGCAAGACTAATAAACCTAGACTATCAACACCTACACTTCTACATTGGGTTTCAGACTTGTTTGGGATCCGTGACCCCTTTTTTTCTTCCTTCTTCCCTTTTGGATTGGGAATATCTATCCCATGCCTAATCCAACATTGCATTTCGGAAGCAGATAACTTGTTTTCTGGTTTCAGAGGTCCACAGGTCCACAGATAAATAGGAATTTTGCTCCAGGCTTTACCACAGCCTAACTCTCATCCATAAATGATAAAATGTGGGCCTTTTTGAGTTGATGACATTTAAATGAGATGTTGGACTTAGAGTTGATGCTGGAATGACTTAAAACTTTTGGGGGATATTGGGATCAGGTGAATATATTTTGTACATGGAACAGGTAAATTTGGGAGGGCCAGAGGGCAGACTATATTGGGTTGGCTAGTGTCCCCCCTAAATTCATGTCCTTCTTGGAACCACAGAATTTGATCTAATTTGGAAGGAGAGTCATTGCACTTGCAGTTAAGATAAGGTAATATCGGAGCAGGGTGGGCTTAGAATCCAATGTGATTGGTGTCTTTGTAAAAAGAGAAGACACACAGAGAGAGGCATACAGAGAAAAGACCCACTGACAAACAAGGCAGAGATTAGAATGATGTGTCTAGGAGCCAAGCAACACCAAGGATTGCCAGTAACACCAGAAGCAAAGAGAAAGGCATGAAACTGATCTTTTTCTAGAGCCTTCAGAGGGAGAGCTTGGCCTTGAGGATAGCTTGACTTCAGACTTCTAGCCTTCTGAACGGTGAGACACTACATTTCTGTTGTTTTAAGCCATGCAGTTTGTGGTACTTTGTTACAGCAGCCCTAAGAAAGTAACACAACTTGTATATGTGTTACTATATCAATATACTATGCACATTATGAAACATACACAGAAATAGATATTGAAAAAGGTGTAAATATGTGAAATTAATATTTAAAAATGATTTTATCTTGTTTATTGTGTGCAAAGAGTTTGGGAGCAATGATATTGAATAGTTGCCATTTTTAAATAAACTTTTTGTTTTGGAGTAAGCTTACATTTACAGTAAGTTGCAAAGTTAGCACAGAAAGTTCTCTGGAGCTTTTCCTGGTGTGGATGGGCGAGGGGGAAGGAGCGGACAGTGCCTCCCAGGTTCACAGGCAGCTGTGTGGTCTTGGGCAGAGCTCCCAGCTTGGAGTAGGAGTATGTTCAAGCATAATCCTGCTGCCCGCTGTCTTCCTGCCTCAGCTTCCTCACCTGAAGACAAGGATGGTAACATCTACCTCATGGAGTTGTTGTGAAGACTAAGTAAATCCTTGCTAGCTAAATGACCCTGGGAAAGACTACCCATTTGATTTTTAAGGCAGTTTCCTCCTGGGGAAACTGGGGAAAGGCATACCTTCCCTACATAGTGATAAGGGGATGGGAAGTTGTTCAACTCTAGGCCACAGGGTCATCTGTTCTTTCTTTCTTTATCTCTCAACCACATTTTCCAGGCTTTTCCTTAAACTGAGCGCTCTCGCTCTCTCTCTCTCTCTCTCTCTCTCTCTCTCTCTCTCTCTCTCTCGCTCTTTCATACACACACACACACACACACGCGCACACACACACACACACACACACACACACACACACACAGAAGTACTTGGTGATTCCTTAAGGATCTTTCAGTCTTGAGATTCTTTGTATCAAGATAAGCAGAATCTGGGCTTGATGCTTTTCTGCAGGGACTAGTTCTCAGCTCTGCCTGGAAAATTCCAGGAGGAGGCTTCTTCAGTACATATCTCTTGAGAAGAGCTGATTTGTTCTAAAACGAGCAAGTGCGTGGGTTGCTATGCACCATTGCTCCTCAGCGCCTGCCCCTCGCCCCCACTCCTGCCCACACCAGCTTTGCCTTCAGCTGAGGAACCTCTGCCACCCCTGCTCCTTCCTCCCAGACACCCTCGTGGCGGGGGAGGGGACACTCCCTAGGTTTTTGACTTCAGTCCTTTTCTCCTTTTCCGTGATGATGAAGATCACAGAATATCTTTTTTAGAGCGAGTTGTTCTGAGATTATTTAGTCAATGTTTCTCAATCCTGGCTACATTTTAGAATCTCTTGGTGGAGTTTTAAAGCAAACAGATTCCTGGGTGCGTCCTCAGAGATTCTGAGAAGCCCAGGTTGTGGGACTTTTCCATAAAGCTCCCCAGGTGATTTTGAAGTCCAGCCGAGCTTGAGAACCAGTCCAGGTTTTCAGACCACCTCCTACTGAGGACAGAGATCTTGTCGCTCTTGTTCACCACTGTATCTTCTAGCAACACAGGTATTTGTTGAATGAGTCACCGAATTCAGATACCATGGAGGATTGGGGAGAGGAGGGCCATCTTATTGGGATCCAGGCTTCCATTTTTACCTAAACTGTAACACTCGCTTTTAGCCATTAATTTTTTAATGTACGGGGGCTGTCCCGAAAGAATCCAGCCACAAATGCCTCTATTTTTCATATGACATGGCTGGATACTTTCTGGACAACCCTTGTATACTTCCAGGTAAAATGTGGAAACCTCTCATTTACTGATAACGTCTGGTTTTTCTAGACAAAAGAACAAGAAAATTTTTTCTTAATGAAGCAAAATGACTTAAGAATAAGTGTCCTTGGGAGTTTCCTGGTGGTGTAGCGCTGTCAACACTGTGGCCTGGGTTCAATTCCCGGCCAGGGAGCTACCCACATATTAAAAAAAAAAAAAGTTCATCTCTTGGCCTTTAAAAAAAAAAAAAAAGAATAAGTGTTCTCATGATAAAACCCCAACCAACACATGTTCATTAACAAGTTAAATCTTGTAGTTTAGGAATAATATAATTACACATTTATGGATTTTGATATAACATTATAGCCATTTTTTTCTAATAGATTTTATTTTTTAAAACAGTTTTAGATTTACAGAAAAGTTGTGAAGACAGTATAGAGTTCCCATACACCCTGGACTCAGTTTCCCCCTCTGATGGGGATTTTACATTAGCAATGTACATTTGTTACAAGTAATGAACCAATGTTGATACATTATCATTAACTAAAGTTCATATTTATTCATATTTCCTTAGTTTTTACCTAAGGATCCTTTTCTGTTTCAGGATCCCATCCAGGCTACTACATTACATTTAGTTGTCGGGGATCCTTACACTCTCAGTGGTTGTGACAGTTTCTCAAATTTTCCTTTTATTGAAGACTCACCAGTTGTGAGGAGTACTGAGCAGGTTTTGTAGACTGCCCCTCTATTGAAACTTACCTGTTTTTCTCATGGTTATATTGGTATTATGGGTTTTGGGGAGGCAGGCCACAGTCTACATGAATTATCACCGTTGATGTTGGTCTTGATCAGCTGGCTGACGTAATGTTTGTCAGGTTTCTCCACAGTATAGTGACTGTTCCCACCCCACTCTTTCTCTCCTGTAGTCTTCGGGAAGAGATCACCGTGCAACCCACACCTAAAGGACGGGGAGTTACATAACCTTCTGAGGGGGAGTGTACATAAATTATTTGCAGTTATTCTACTTGGGAGTTCTCACTCGCTCTCTTTCTCTCTTACCTAATCATTTATTTATATGGGTACAGACTCTAGATACTTATTTTATTTTTCAGGTTATAAGCCAATACTTCTTTATTTCTTTTCTTGCTCAAATTGTTTCAGCTTTGGCCATTGGGAGCTCTCCCAGTTCATCCGTGTGTCCCTGCTGAAATATGATGGTCTGTTTTTTTAGCACTTCCTTACTTTCTGGCATTGCAACATGCTACGGGCTCATCTTGTAGATTTTCTGCCCCAAATTATAGCTATTTAAAAGTATATTTGAATTGTCCTTGTGTATTCCTTAATTTCAGATTAAAGTTTATTTTTCTCAGAGTAATTGAATAATTTTAAAAGTATTAGAAAACTGTCAGGAAGTTAGGGATTTTGTGATGTTGGTCATCTTTTAAAATTTGTATTTTGTAGATTTCTTTTTAAAAAGATTTTTATTATAATATAGCTAACATGCAATATTACATTAGTTTCCAGTGTACATCATAGTTATTCAACATTTATGTACCTAAAGTGACCACCATGATAAATCCAACAATCATCTGACACTGTACCAAGCCAACACAATATTACTGACTATATTCTTTATGCCACAAAGCAATTCATCGATGGCTGCCACCCTGCTGGGCTTGGAGGTGCCGTAAGAGACTAAGCTATGAACCAAGGCCAGCTATGGTTAGTGCTGGGCTTAGGGCTGCTCAGCCAGAGTTATGGGAAATGCCAAAGCCAGATGCTGCTTGTTTGGGGTTTGTGAACCTTCGAGAGATTTTAGGGAAGTCCCCAGCATGAGCCAAGGCAGGCAGTTTGTATGGAAAAGCCACTGGAAGCAGCTTGGGTGGGCCCAAAATTTGGGTGGGGTGGGGTCACAGGGAATTAGAGTGAACAAACAATGTTAGCCAAGTTGATGGAGACTCACATATGGTGGACTTCTGCATCTGCACTCTGGGAGAGGAGGGTGTCAACAAAGAAACAATGGCTTCCACCAGCTTCTCCGTCCCAGAGAAGGCTGCCCCTCCAGCCCTCACCCTGAAGCCAGACAATTTAGTTCCTCCCTGTATGTCCCTGGTGCCCTTTGAGCTGTTGCCTCAGCACTGGAACTCAGAGTGGGTGAGTCCATCAGCAAGTAAGTCCATGTGTGGGCCCTTTATGAAGAGCACCTGAGACTGCAGCCACCCTTGCCTCAGTCAGCCACAATCTCCGCTAGTTTCGCAGCCAGAAGTTATGGAGACTTCTCTTCCTGGGACTGGAGCCTTTGGCTGGAGAGCCTGGGGTGGTGTTGGGACCCCTTGCTCCTTGGAGGTGTGGTGGGGGTGGAGAACCTCTGCAGCAGCGACATCCCTTCTGATTTTTAATGGTTACATGCAGATATGGGACCAACCCGTTCGTTGTCTTTGCCTTTCCTACCAGTCTGGAGGTGGCTTCTTCTCTATGACCTTAGTGGTAGAGCTTGGGTTCAGCTCAACTGGTGGTTGTGCTATATAGTTTAGTAGTAATTTTGATGTGGTCATGAGAGGAGGTAAGCACAGTATTTACCAACTTTGCCATCTTGACCATAAATCATTATTTTCCTGAATTCTTTTCTTGGTTGAAATAATTATTATTTTATCCCTAACTTGGTATTCAAGATTTTATATATTTTACTTTTCTAAAGTCTATGAGTTATAAAAGGTTTAAGCCCAGGGGAGCTCCTGGTGCCCATTGGCTGACTAAGTGAGCCAAAACACTTAGGAATGAAGTCTTCAATAGCCAGGGTCAAGAAAGAGTGACACAATAAGGACATGGGAAAAAGCTGTCTTAGCCCATGGGCCAGGACAGCTGAGCCTTCCCTTAAACTGGTTCCTGGCCCTGAGCCTATGCTAACAGCACTTTTTTGCCAGTAATATAACTTCAGTTGTTGTATTTGTTATTTTACTAAGCACAAGGTACTAGTGATTCATTCAATAAACATTCCGTGAAAATGTCTTCTATGTGTTAGGTCTCTTGCTGGGCATAGCTGAAGATATGTAGGACAAGACCCTAATTCCAAAGAACCTACAATTCTGGGTGCCAAAAATACATATACACATTTTAAGAGATGTTACCTATGTATTACTTTTCGAAGTTGAATTGAATTACAGTAGCAATGTGTAGTATGAGTTTTGCTCAAAAGATGATGTTAATCAAATGAATGCTAGCGTCACCATGTGACAGGCAGGACAGTCAAAGAAAATGGCAGAAGCACAGTTGTCATCGAGCACAAAACCATTTTGAAGTGGTATTTGAAATTTGAGAATGTTCTTTGAATTTTCCCCACATTCTCCTGACTTAACACCCCTTGACTTCTACCTGTGGGGGACCTTAAAGGATGTGGTGTGCCATAGAAAACCAGCTACACTGGCGGCACTTTGGGAAGAAATGGAAACGGCATGCGCAGCGATGCAAGTGGACACTTTGGTCAATGTTGCTCAAGCAGCAGTTTGCCGTAATCAGAAGTGTCTGTCTGCTGATGGAAACCACTTTGAGCACCTGTTGTAATTGCAGAAGTCAAACGTGACTTGTATTCATCTTTTGTTATCAGTATATATTTTAGTATATATTGAGTATTATAATTTTAATAGTTTTTTCCTTTCTTAAAATGTGTGTACATTTTTTTGGCATCCTTTATATAGAAAGGTGGGTAAGAGGGTATATGGATAATCACAGAGAGTGAAAGGTGTTATGAGGCCATAAAGTGCTCCAGGAAAGACTTATTCTCTCTCGGGTTTTTTGAGGTGGGGGTTGGTTCTCTGAGCCGGGATTGAACCCAGGCCGTGGTGGTGACAGCGCTGAAGCTTAGCCACTACCCCACCAGGGAACCCTGGAGACTTATTCTCTCTCTGAGAATGAGAGAAGAGAAGAGACTTATTCTCTTCCCCGAGGGGTCAGGGAAGTTTCCACGGAGGAGGGGATATTTGGATTGGATATGACAGATGAATAGAAGTTTGCTAGTCAGAGAAAGGGTCATTTTGGGTTAGGGAGTATGGTGGGCTACATGAATAAGACTTAGGGTTGTGAAAGGGACTGCCAGCCACACCAGGATCCCTAGGAGATTTAGTGAACCCAAAATATAATTATGATTCTTTCAGTATCCTTTTCTAGATTAATAGTTCCTGTGCCAGATTCATCTGTTTAACTCTAGCAACTACACAGTTCATGGTGAGGAGTAGGTTCTCAAGAGCAGTTGTTGAATGAATAAAAGAAAACATGCAAGTTTTCTAAATTGATTTCTTCAGTGAATGTTAATATTTGGCTATAAAGATGTCTAGTATAAAATTATATATAATAATAATAAAAATTTCAAAAGAACTTAAATTTCTAACAAAAGTGGATCAAAGTATGACACATTTATTTATACAATAGAATCCTATGTAACTATTAATGACAATAGAGATATTTATGAATATGGAATAGGATATATAATATACTCTCAAGTAGGAAAAAGAGGTTACAAAAACAAAATATATTATCCATATAAGACTAGTTTTATAAATTATATATGTGTGTGACTACACACACATGCACATATACACACATATGAACTTATATGTATATATATATGAGAATTTTGGGAGGATTTTTCAAATAAATTATAGATCATTTCAATTTTCTCCTTTTTGTTTATTGAAAAACCATAAACAGTAACCAAAAAGAGCTTCCTATTAAAATGCAAATACTTGTGTATGCATGCATGTGAGCATACATGAGTGTATGCTTGTGTATGGTATAGGTATATTAATATTTTAACACACTGTTGCCTTGCTCTGAATGGTCTTTTTCTAAGCATTTAATTCTCACTACCGTCTTGGGTTAGTGGCCAGGTTGGTATTATTGGGGGTGAGAAAGTGTAAATATTGGGCAATGAGGCTCAGAGCCTCAGTCTTGCCTCAGTCATTATGTGCACACAGTTGGCAACTGGTTGAGCTGGAACTTATATGGCCTCAACTCCAGGGGCCAGAGAATTCTTTGCTTCCAGAGATTATCCTGGGGAAGGCAAACAAACAAAACAAACCAGAAACAGCCATATATAGTATCCCAGGGCTTTTCCCTGACATCATAGCCTTTACAAATCATACTGTAGAAGAATGTTTGACGATATACAAACATGTCCACAAAAAATTCTTAAGTGAAAAAACCAAGTTACAACATAGGATCCCATTTTAGTAAAAGATAAAATGTTTGCATAAGCACATGAAAAAATCTGAACTAGGATATATTGTAAAGTGCAAAAAGTTAGCTGCAGTATATGTGGTATGCTACCTTTTGCAGTAAGAAAGGTATAAAATAGGAATTTATGTTTGTATTGTATTTGCATTAGGAATACTAGAAAAATACACAACCAACCAACAAGAGTTCACCTAAGACGGTGAATGGCGGGGGACGTCATAGATGGAGGTCAAGTGGGGAGAGCACTTCTCAGGAAATATCTTAATGCCACTTTGATTTTGAAACATTCAAAAAACTAGGGAGCTCCCTGGTGGTGTAGTGGCTAAGGCTTCGGCGCTGTCAGCGCTGTGGCCTGGGTTCGACGCCCAGCCAGGGAGCCACCCATATATATTTATATAACACCAACAATAAAAATCAGTATCACAAACATGGTTATTTAAAAAAACAACAACTAAAATTAAAAAAAATTTTCCTTTTATATCTGATCTTTTATTTGTTACTCTTAGAAAATTTAATTTCCGAGTGGACTCCGAGTTAGCAGTAGAAGCTCTCAGAGAGGACAGCCTGCGTCACTTGGCAATCTGTTCCTGGGTTTTTCTTTGGCCTCCTTCGATTCTCTTGGCCAAAAGTTTAGCATGTTCTGTGGCCTCTTCCTTATAAAATTAAAGCTTTTAAAATTTCCTGGTTTTGGTGCATATGCATTTTCTCTGTTTTGTAAGAAAGGGACTTCTTTTAAAGCGTTTTTTAAAAACTTATTAATTGTACCCTTAGTTGAAGGCAAGGGGTGGTGGTGAATGAGATGCCTAAAGAATTTTGAGAAAAAGGCATCCTGTAGAGCTGTAAATGTGGATCATTTTTTCACCTGAAACTGTTTATTACATCAAGCTGCCAGGCTGCAAAGATACATTCTGGACCTGGTTTCCACTGTAAGAAAAGCAGTAATCCCCCTAGTACCCTCTGGAACTGCATTCAAGATACTCCTTCAGCTAAAAGATGAAAGGCAGATTTCTCACTACGGGACCAGTCCTTCCCACCCTTCACTCCAAATGTTGATTCAGATAGTTCTTTAAAAAGAATTCTACTCTCAGGAAAATAGAAGAAATCCTGTCTAAAGATATTCTCTGGGCCTTTAGCATTTTTGACTGATTGTGAATTTAATATATTTTTAACTCAGTTCAAGTGCTTTTCTCTCAAGAGACTGCTCCTCTGTTTCTCGTCTGTGATGCCTGGGTTGTAGTCAGTGAAGTTTGGCTGGGTGTTTGTTGACACATTTTCTGGGCAAGGCAGTTTGAGAAATACTGACATTTCCCCTAACTTCCTTTTTAGGCATCAGCCCAGTTTGTCTCCCCATTCCTGTTGGGGTTCCAGTCTCTTTCTTGGAAGAAAAGAATCTGGTTTAGTCTTCACAATCACTTTAAGACTTTTTTTCTTTCTTTCCTCCTCCAGACTTGTCTCTGTCCCACAGCCTGGGCCTCTGCCCAGTCGGCTTCCGAACCATGCTGTCTCCCTAGGCACAGTCCTCTGCTCTCAAATTTGGAAGGGACTTTAGAGATCTTTTTAAGTTTGCAAATCAGGAATCTGCTCTACCACATCTTAGCCAGATAGTCATCCGATGTCTTCTTAAACACCCTTAGTGACAGAGAGCTCACTACCTTTTAATCCGCTCAACCATCCATTGTTAGTGTTAGAAAGTTGTTTCCTAGGAAGCTGAGAGCAAGCTTGTGGTTCTCTTGCTTGCTTTTTAGTTAATTTCTGATCCAAGTGGAAAGAGTGGCCTGAGAGAAAGAAGATGGGGAAGAAAGGAGATCATTATAGTAAAGGGAACCTGTCCAAGACTGGCATTTGCTCCTAGGGCAATGGGGAGGGGAGCGCTAAAAAGAGCTCTGGATTCAGTCTCAGAAGATGGGGCTTCAGGGAGTTCCCTGGTGGTGGAGTGGCTCTCAACGCTGAGGTCTGGGTTCGATAACCAGCCGGGGAACTACCCCCCCAAAAAAAAAGAAAAAAAAGAAAAAAAAAGAAAGAAGATGGGGTTTCATCCCAGCTCCATCTTTGAATTACTGACCCAGTTATCTGGGGACAGTTGTACTCTGAATCTAGTTTCTCTTATTTATATTATAAAATTGGAATTGTAATAACTACTTCACAGGGCTAATGGGAGGGCTGAATAAAATAATCAGGTGAAAATGCTTTGTAACTTCAGAGTCTTACAAATGAGAGCAGAGGTATCATCAAAGATGCTGGATGTCTAGCTTAGCAACCAGCCCAGCCCAAGGAGCTTACAAAGTGCAGGGTTTGGCGATTTACTCTGCCTGCACCTGTGTGTTATTGGCAGCACCATGACCACTGCTGGTCTCCTCTGAGGGGCCAGCCAAACATGATGACAGAATGTGGGCAAGTCAAAGGCTAAGGAATGTGAGTTTCCATCTGGTATAAAATACTCCCTTTTTAAGATGAATGAGAAGGATTGGTGATTTGCCCAGTCACCTAGCCCAATAATGGTGGACTGGACCTCGACCCCAGAAGCCTGATTTCTAGGCACAGCTCCTGAAAGGTGTCCTGACAAAGGTGCAATTAGTATTTTGGATGGTGCAGTCTTCATTATGCAGACTTCCTGGATCACTAGAGCAAGTTTAACATCTCTGCTTTCCATCCACTGAATCGCAGTACTATCCCTTTGTCTTATGGTGATCAAAAAGGCTCCCACGTATCTGCTATTGCCTCCAGGGGGCGGGATCTCTCCCGGTTGACAACCACTAGAAACTTCAATGATAGGTCCTATAAAGTGGAAAGGGTGTTGGACCAGGTGATAGAAAATAATGTTTGTGCTTAACTAGCTCTATAATGTAAAGAAAATACTTCTGTGTCACTCAGCTATCCTTTCCCCATCAGGAAAATGAGAGAGCAGGTCCAGAGGACTCCTGAGGTCTCCTGTACGCCTCTGTCTTCCAGGCCTCTCTCCGGCCTGCTGGCATCTGAAATGCCTCTAGCAATGAACCTTTACATGGGTCTTGGTATGATGGGTGATTTGTATTCTTTTATATGAGTATACCTTTCTATATTTACCAAAATTTCTACATTGAACATACATTGTGTTAACAGTTCCAAGCACCTCCCTTATTCTTTCACTTCTCGCTCATTCTAATGTGCACTCTCCCCCAGTCCTTACCCTCTCCCTTCTACTGGCATCTTTCCACAGGCATTTATGTAGACTCAGGTTTCTCTCACTAATAAAACCGAAAAACCCCCAAAACCTTTGGCTGGCTCATCTCTCCTTCCTCGTCACAATCAAAGCAGTTTAAGAAATTATAAGGATAGTATAATTTCCACATACTCTTCACCCTGATTCCCAAATGTTTTACATTTTACTGTTGGCTTGTGCTCTACCTTAATAAAAACATATAAATGTATATTTTATGTTTTATTATTTTTTTCTTTTAATTTATTCATTGTCTTTATTCTTATTCTACTACCTATTTCCTGATACATTGACTTATTCTTTTTCTCTTCTTTCTACTCTCCTATAGTTTATTTTGTTGTCTTTTCTAATTTTGGAGCCAGATGCTTAACTAAGTTTTTCTCTTCTATCTTTTTTATCATTATAAATAAAGATATGGAATTTCCTCTGAACACTGCTTTAACTCTAATACATAGGTTTTGATAAGTTTTCATCATTATTATTATTTCTGGATTGACTACCACTTAAGTTGTCATTTTCCCTTAAACCCAAGAAATGTTTGAGACAGAATTTTAACATTCTTTTTATTTTCTGAAAGTGGAGAAGTCTTTTTATTTTCTGATTTTCTTATTATCACTGGTTTTCTTGTATATTGGTCTAAGAATGCTTTCTCATGGCCAAATATGTGGTCAAGTTTTGTGAATGTTTCAAGGGCCCTTGGGGGAAGAAATGTACTTTTTCTTAGGATACAGAATTAAAATTTTATCTATCAGAGCTTCCTTACAAATAATTATGTATAGAAAATCTTATTTATCATTGCTTATCTATCATTGTTTATGCACTTTACCTGTCACAGACTAAGAAAAGTGAGTTAAAGTCTCCTACTAATGTGTTTGTGTCTCTTTCTTCTTGTATCTTTTATAATTTATGCTATATGATGGTCATTGTTACATTTCTTGGTGTATAGATTTTCTTAACTATTATATCTTCATTGTAGATCTCCCTTATCTCATTTGGTATGGTATTTTGATGTACAAAAGCTTTTAAGGTTTTATGTGGCCAGATTTTGTCAATATTATCCTTTATGGTTTCTGTGTTTTATATTATACTTAAAGAGGCTAACTCTACTTCCAGCTTTTAAAATTATTCAGTCATGCTTCCTTATAGTACTTTTGTGGTGTTTTTTTTTTTTTTACATAAAAAATTTTAAATCATCTGGAATTTATTTTGATGTAAAGAATGAGTAGGTGCCTAGCTTCACTCCCCACTCCCCAACCTTGGTCTTTTCGGATGGCTTATTAGATGTCTAAACATCTTTATTGAATAATCAGTTGATTTTGTCTCCTGCCCAGAATCCTTTGTCTCCTCTTTCAATAACAGTCCCTCTCCTTTTATTGGAGAACCATCTCTCAGTCCATATGGTTTGTTTGGATCTGACACTAGTTCCTGCTTCAGGGCTGGGTATCTAAATAAACTTTGGTATCATCTCCCTGGTTATAGTCATTGGTTCAGGGATGGGGTATGACCCAAGCTGAGACAATCAGTCTAGAAGACTCAATTCTAAAATTTTATTGGTATTATTTCAAAAGAGGTAGCTTTCTTTCTTTCTTTCTTTTTCTTTTTTTTCTTTTTTTCTTTTTGGACTTGAAGCTATAGAAGTGTAAGCCTGGGATTCCAGGGACCACCACCATATGTAGACCAAGAATGAAATAAACACAATGAGTAGCAGAGCGTTGTATGATGGAAAGAGACTAAGTATCAGTTAAATCTGAGTCTCTAGATCCAACTATGTCTTTTCAATGACATGAGGCAAACTACATATGTAAGGAGAGAGAGAGATGGAGTTTTCACTTGCTATCAAAATGCCTCTGGAGTTCCCTGGTGGTGTAGTGGCTTAAGGCTTCATCGATGGCGCTGTCAGCGCTGCAGCCTGGGTTCGATTCCTGGCCAGGGAACTATCCACATACAAAAAAAACAAAAACAACCAAAATGCCTCTAACTTAAAAGGAAAAATTCACTCACTTGCAATGTTTTTATTATATGGCAAATTGTAATAACCTAGTCCTTCAATCTGTTCCATTGATCTTTTTGTCTATTTCTAGTGTCATAAATTAGAGAAACTTGGTTTTCAGATGTCCTTTGTTTAGTTAGCTCAATGTTTAAAAACATTTTGAATTTGAATTTTGCTATGAGTATTGGCTGGTAGCAGTTCTTAACTAACATCTTCAGAGAATTGCTGCTGCCCAAACAGGAGCCTTCCTTCCTATAAAGGAAGCTATGTGTCCTGACCACCCCAGACTCTGCCAATGACTGACTTGTATGGGATAGAAAAGGCCAATCCTCTTTTCTCAAAGTGGGACTGTGCTCTAGCTGTCACTCACGGGAAGGAATGGCCTCTCTAGCAACTGAAGTAATGCAGATTAGGGTGTTGATTCTTTTAAATGTATCTGCAAAATGTTCTGAAATCAACTGACCTTTTAAGCTAATACCAGAAAGTCAACATTGGGCAACCACCAATGTGTATGTTTATTTATTCAGGCAAGATCATTAGAGAATGATAAAACCACTTGATGAAATTTAGTTGGGGAACAGCTTATTACTTATTAATTACAGGGGGGAAAGTACTTCAATAATTGAAAGAACTGGCATCACCACTTAAACCAAGTGATCCAACTAAGCATTAGCAATATTGGGACAAGCTGACATCATGTGCCTCTTGAAGCAATGTGAGAGGAAGTACACAACAACACAAATTGTTTTCCTGCCCAAAATGTTTAACCTGAATCCAGTTATGAGAAAATATCACACAAATCCAGCTTGTGATTCTGTTAGACAGGCTCAGAGAATGTCTTTGCATTTAGGAGCTTGTACTTTATATGCTTTTTATTAAAAAGTATATAAATAGATAGGATAGATGAATTTAAGTGAAATGTTTACATGTGTTCATGAAATTATTTTCAACTTTTTATAGATCTGAAATTTAAAAAAACAAATCTGCAAATGACATAAACTATTCATACAAACACACAAAATAAATACTATATAAAAATCTTGCATGCTTTCAAATTTGTGTATCATTCAATAAAAGTTCAAACCTACTTGTTAAATCATATTATGAAATGTGCATTGCAATTACAGTCAATACTCATGTTATTTCAGCTTATAATGAGATTTTCCAGTTCCTATTAACAAAAAATAAAATTATATGTTAGCTGCCGGACCAATTAGTTTTAGCAGTATATACTTTTCTTTTTCATTAAGTACATGGCAAATTTAATCATAATGTCTAATGAAGTTAATGGAGCTATTTTGGCCTTTTAAATGCATTATTCCCAAAAGCTGTCCACCAGAGTTCGATACCCATGGACATACATTTATTGAAGGAGTACCTTGCCTTCAGTAATACTCATCACATTAAGAGTAATTGATAACTTTGCCCACACATCACACTGGATGATTATAAAATAATGAAGACTACCATTATCATCTTGTTTTGGTAACTTAAATATAATTAATTACATTAGATCTGTGTCAGTT
Source organism: Lyroderma lyra (assembly GCA_004026885.1). Lineage (NCBI taxonomy): Eukaryota > Metazoa > Chordata > Mammalia > Chiroptera > Megadermatidae > Lyroderma > Lyroderma lyra. The sequence continues at coordinate 97,119 of PVJL010003221.1, forward strand.
TTATCTTGGACCTGACTGCTTTCAGTAATCTTTTTTACACCATATGCTACAAAGTGTTACTCCAAGTTGTTTCCTATTATTCCTTAAATGATACACTAAAATATTTATTTGAATTGAAAAATAATACCAGACTCTTTCTGATAGAAAGTAAGTCCTAGTCTGATTTAGCTGATTTGCCAAAAGGCCTTGCTTTGCCAATAACATTCTAGTCAACATTTTTCAGAACGGAATCTTTGGAGTTTTGATAACATAGACTTAAAGCATGTGATAAAACAAAGGCATTTAAACAAAAATACTGAGTGAAGTGGCAGACAGAGTCTAAGGTGGTCCCGATGATCCCATTTTCCCGGTGTTCTCACCTTAGTGTGTGTGTGGGACCTAGGACTTGCTTGTAACTAATGTAAAAACTATGTATGGCGTCAGATGGGTACTAGACTTATGGAGGGATCACCACATAAATTATGTAAATTCCTAATCACTGCGTTGTACACCTGAAACTAATATAGAATAATGTTGAATGTCAATTATAATTTATATAAACAGAGAGGGGGAGACAGAGAGAGAGAGAGTCACGGGATGTAGAGTATAGCATAGAAAATATAGTTAATGGTATTGTAATAGCTATGTACAGTGTTGGATTGTAGACTTACTGTGTTTATCACTTTGTGAAGGGTGTTAGATGTATGATCATTATGTTATTTTGTATACATGAAATTAATAAAATAAATAAGTAAATAATAGAATAAGAAAGAATATGGCAAAGATGATGGGATGTATGTAACTATGTTAATGTGGTTAAATAACATAAGATTGTAGCACCAGTTTTGTTAGACAAGACTCTCCTTTATTGGCTTTGGAGAGCATGTGGCCATGTTGGGAAGACCTCAATGGGTCAAGGAGCCGAGGGGGCCTCCAACTGGCCCACAGCAAAGAACTGAATGCTGCCAACAACCACATGAATTCAGAAGTGACTCCTGTCCCACATGAGACTGCTGTCCCAGCTGACAACTTAAGCGATTGCAGTCTTGTGAGACCTTGAAGCAGAAGAGCCAGTTAAATCTTGCCCGTACTCTGACCCACAGAAATTGGGAGAAAATAAATGTGTGCTGTTTGAAGCCACTAAATTTATGCACTAATATGTAATGAATACAAGTGGCAAACGTATGTTCTTATTAATATTTTTATATTTGAATGCATTTGGAAACTATCAGATTGTGTACAAATCCAGTGGAAAGAATTACAGGCATAATGTACAGAAGCAATCCTCAACCTTGAACAGCCATCAGCATCACCTAGAGGACTTGTTGGTGAAACACAGATTGCTGGTTCCATCCCAGAGTTTCTGATTCAGTAGTCTGGGGTGAGGCCTGAGAATTTTCATTTCTATCAAGTTGCTAAATGATACTGATGCAGCTTGCCTGGAATTCACACTTTGAGAACCACTGATGTAGAGTCATTTGGTAGCTAAGACTTGCTAAAATCTTTTTGGGATAGTTCTCAGAAATTGAGAAAGTGTTTAGATTCTGGTGACTAGTAACTTCTATTTTTGTAAGTTAAATTGTTTTTAATTTCTTTTTCAACAAAATTGAAGGAGGACCTAATAGAGCAAGTTTATCCAACTTGTGGCCCATGGGCCGCATGCAGCCCAGGACGGTTTTGAATGTGGCTCAACACAAATTCATAAACTTTCTTAAAACACTATGAGATTTTTTGCAACTTTTTTTTTTTTTTTAGTTCAATAGCTATTGTTAGTATTAGTGTATTTTATGTGTGACCCAAGACAGTTCTTCTTCTAATGTAGCCCAGAGAAGCCAAAACATTGGACACTCTTGTGATAGAGTTATTCATTGATAGATCATTTAAAATACACATAGTTATTTGCTTTAAAGAATGGTGAGTTTTATTGTGTTTGTAAAAATCAGTAAGTTTTTTAAAAATTTAGGTGGTATAAAGAAAGAAAACAAAAACATCACTCCCAATCTCACAACCCAGAAAATAATTGTCATTAACAAGGTAACATAATTCCAAGTTCCTCTCTCAGCCTTTAGTACAGATAGAAAGAAATTTAGAAAAGTGTATTCATGCTATACATGCTATTTTAAAATGAAAAGCAAAAGTTATAGCAGTTTGCTTGTTTCATAGAAGATAGAGTTTTCACTTTTTTTTTTTTAAACTTGGAATTTATTTATTTATTTATTTATTTTTCTTTTTGGTATGTGGGTAGCTCCCTGACTGGGAATCGAACCCAGGCCGCAGCACTGACAGCGCCAGCGCCGAAGCCTTAAGCCACTACGCCACCAGGGAACTCCTGAGTTTTTACTTTTTTGTTTGTTTACTTTCCTAGGGTTAGGTAAAAGTTCCCCCTCAATGATAAACTAGGGATCAATATAAAATATTTATAAATTGTCCCCTTTCTGCTAATGATTGACAAGTATTTGCTATAAAGAATTTAAACTTAGTATAAAATAATTTTTAATGCAAGATCAGTATGTGAATTTTGGCATGTAACTTGGAAGGACTTCCAAGAATGGAGGAGTGGCATTTCTATTAAAAATACATATATACAACTCCCTCCATTCCTAAGTGCTTGTTTAAGTGAACAAGCTATATTAGTTAGGGTAGGTTAAACTGCTGTTACAAGTAGACTCAAACATAGTTCAAATATATTCAAAGTTTTTTCTTAATCAGCAGATGTCAATTAAGACAAATGTTGTGAGAACCAGGTAGTCTCCTAATGGTACAGGTACAAATTAAGATAGTCTTTTTGGTGAGTCTTTTGCAATTCATATAAATAGCCTTATTGTGCCTATCACTTTCTCAAACAATCTATCTTCTAGGTATTTATCCTGAAAGTCATAAATGAATAAAGATGCTCATTCCTATATTTATTCATTCAATAGACATTTCTTAATCACCTACTCTGCATTGGAGATAAAGCAGTTAGCAAAAGAAATACGGCCCTGTCTTCATGGAATTTACAGTCTATTGGGGAAGACAATGGACTAACCTTGCAAATAACAATGAAAAAAAAGATAGTGAGTGCTAAAAAAGAGCACTCGTATAATGGGAGACAAGATCACATCTGGAAAAGCCAGGAAATTGAAATTATTCACTTATTTGCAAGATTAGTTGATCATCTCTGGGTTGGCTTTAGAATTGAGGTTAAAGTATGCGTGTAGGTTGAGCTGGTTGGATTTAGGGCTGGACTCGGAGGCAGTGTAACATTTCACGTCCAGGAAACAGTGTGCATCAAGGCTGGAGCAGGAGGGAGTGAGGTACAATTGAGATACCTGAAGAAGGCAGGGGTGCTGGAACATACAATATAATGAGGGGAGTGGTGCGAGATGAAGCTGAAGAGATAGGTAAGGGCTCACCTTGTAAGGCCAAGTTAAGCATTTGGTTTTATCCCAAGATATGACTATAAATATTTGGAGGGATAATTAATATAAAATAGAAATACACAGACAGATTTCAGGTGTTCAGTTTGACAAATGTTGATAAATGTGCATGTAACAATCAGCCAAACCAAGATATAGAACATTTTTATCATTCCAGAATCTCCCCTCTACCCCTTTCAACAAATTTCTGGCCACTCATCTGCTGCTACCACTTTCTGATTTCTATCACCATACTTCGTCTCTTTTTATTGGCGAGCAGTATTCTTTTGTGTAGGTACCACAACTTGTTTATCTGATCTCCTGCTGACGGACATTTGGGTTGTTTTTGGTGGCAACTGTGAATAAAGTTTTTATAAATATTCTTGCAGGGGTCATTTTGTGAATAGCTGTCTGTATCTCTCAGGTAAATACTTCAGATTGGAATTGTTGGATTATAGATGTATTTATTAATACCTTAAGAAGGAACTGCCAAACAGTTTCCCAAAGTGGTTGCACCATTTTACACTCCCCCAGGACCCTATCTTTACCAACACTTGGTATTGTTAGACTTTTAAAATTTTAGGTTTTCCAGAGAGTAGCATTGAAAAGTGGGAGAATGACTTGGGCCTAAAAAAGATCCCTCAAACTACAATATGGAAAAGGAGTTGGGGTGGATGTGGTGAGACCTGTTAGGTGGTGATGGCAAAAATTCAGGTGAGAGATGATGGTTACGGTAATAATGGTGGAGATGCATTCAAGAGCTTTTATAAGGTAAACCTCGTAGTTGCTAATGGGGAACATTTAAAAAGGCCAAAATTATTAATTTTTGTTTAATTTGGGGGAATGGAGATCACTTGGCTTGGTTTTGTGTGTATGTATGTGTGTATACATATACAGGCTGTCCAGAAAATATCCAGCCATGTAATATGAAAAATCAAGGCATTCATGACTGGATTGTTTTTCCCTGCATGTTTGTGGTGCCTTAATCTCCAGCAAAGGGAACTGCATAAATCCAGGGTCTGGTACAAATAATGTCCCTTTTTATGAGCTGGTGATCCAGACCAAGTCGTTCATTACAAAATCATAAGCATGTAATTCTGTAACATAACAATATCACACACAGGCCCACTTTAAGTGACACCTTAGGCGACATGTTCAAATTGCGGTCCATCTCGTGAGAGACACTCACGTAACCAGCAACCGGCGTTACTTCTGGGCGCTGTGTATCACACACGCGTTTCACAATAGCATACAGTCGGGTATTGTAGGAGAGTATGCATTTCTTCATATGGAACAATGTTCAAATATGTTGTTTACAAACAAAGTTACAAAACTATGTATGGTATATAATATGACCAGGTTTTTATATTTAAATAATAGCATAGAGAAAAGACACCTGGAAAGATGTACAATAAAGTGTTAACTTTGATCTCTCGGTTGAGTTTTCAGAATAGTTTTAAAATCTGGGTTGTTTTTTTTTCTGTTTTTCTACAAAGAACATATGCTAATTGTATAATTTAAAAAAGTTATTTAAAAAATACTTAACATTTCAGAAAAGGAAATTTAAGAGCACAAGCAAGAACAGAGTCCCATAGGGCTGGGAAAGGTGGTGGGAACGTCAGCCTAATCTCTCCTTTATCCTCAAAAGACTCCCTCTACCTCCCGGGCAGGACACCGGGCAGGGATCCCAAGGCTTCCTTCAGATTTTGAGACTCCAAGAAGGGCTCCTGAGAGAGGCTGCGCTCAACTCAAATCCAGGATTGTAGAACCATGGAACATTCTCTGGACCCTGCCTCCAACTGAGAGTAAACTCAAACCTCCTTAGATTCCAGTAGTATTGATCAGTCCTATCATCTCTCCTTCTCCATGGAAACGGCTTGTGCAAATAATTCATGCCCTCCATGTTGCTAATTCAGTCCCAGTCCTCACCCTACTTGACACATCAGAAGCATCTGTCACAGTCCATCTCTACCTCTCCTTTCTCCTGGAAATGCTCGCCTGGTTTTCCTGACTTCACTAGCTGCTATTTTTCAGTTTCCTCTGATGATCCTTCATCTCCCCAACCTCTTCGTCTTAGAGGGCCTCAGGACTCAGTCCTGGGAACTTACTTTAAATCTATACTTATTTCCTTCGTGATCTCATCCAGTCTCAGCTTAAAATACTCTTTTACACTGATGACTCTACCTCCAGCCTGTATCTCTCCCCTGAACTCCAGACTCGTATATCCAATTGACGTTCCCATTTGGATTTACAATGAGGAGCTCACAATTACTACGTCCAAAACAGAATACCTGTTCTTCCTCAACACCCACCCTCAGTTTTTTCCTCTTCAATCTTTTCTGCCTTAGTAAATGACAAATCCATCACTTTCTTGTGCTCAGGCCGAAAATCTTGGAGTCATAACTCACTCTTTTCTTTCTCTCTGCACTTCCAAAACCTGTTGGCTCTATTTTAAAAAGATATCCAGATTACAACCTCCTATGCTTTGGTCCCAGTCACTATCTCACCTCACCTGGATTACTGCAATAGCCTGCTACTTGTTCTTGCTTCCTTCTTTGCTCCCCTACTAGCTGCAGGGTCTGGCAGAAGTAACACCCTTTTAAAAGTAGCTAAAATATTGTTATGTTACAGAATTACATACTTATGATTTCATAATAAAACGTTTGCTCATAAAACAGGGCATTATAGGGGGTGGGAGAGGAGGGTGTGGGAGTCAAATATATAGTGATGGAAAAGAGAACGGACTCTGGGTGATACACAATGCAACATATAGACAATGCACTGTAGCATTGTACACCTGGAACCTACGTAATTTTTGCTAATCCATGTCACCCCCATAAATTTAGCAATAAAAAAGGAGGGGCATTACTTCTGCCAGACCCTGTATTTTCAACTGAGCAGCCAGAGTAATTCTTTAAAATATAAATCGGATTATGTCACTTCCCTGCTCAAAACCTAACAAATACACATTAACAGAGTAAATGCCAAAGTCCTTTAAATGCCTACAGGGTCCTAAATGATACAACCTACCTTACTTTCCTGACTTTATCTCTTACTGTTCTCCATCTCACGCCCCCTAATCCTGCACCACAGGCCTTGCTGTTCCACAGATATTCCAGACATGTTTAAAGCTTCAGGGCCTTGCACTTGACTCTTCCCTCTGCCTTCATGCTTTTCCTTCAGATATCCATCTGACTACCTTATTTTTTCAAGTCTTTTCTCAACTATGTTGTCTTTTCTGACCTCCCTATTTAAAATTGCATCCTTCACTCCCACCATCCACTATTTCCCTTCCCTGCTTTTTCTCCATGGTACTTAATGAATCTATCATTTATTTTTTCATTTGTTTTTTTTCCTAATTCCCCCAGATGCAAGATCCTTGAAAGCAGAGATTTGTGTATTTTTTCCTTCATTAATCCTAGAGAAATAACTGGTATAGCATAGACACTATTTATTGGATGAGAGAGTAATATTCAGTTTGTTATAACTTGCATTCTAGTTTCCTGTAGATAAATGTTTCTTTCACTAGCCTGTGAGCTGTTTAAGGGGAAGGTGGGTTTCACGGTGTGATCCTCTTCCCAGGAGTGTTTTATCACCGTGTCTTACACACAATGGATGCTTTACACATTTAATGGGATGATGGATGCCAAGAATCCATCCCCCATCTTGAATAAGGAGACAGGGAAACAAGGTCATCTAGGAGAGCCCTGCTAATATTAAAGGGAAGTACAGCAAATGCCACGCCTGCTCCAGGTCTCCTCAGTGCACTGAGTTAATGCATCTGCCAATAGTTTCCAGCACACTGATGACTGCACCTACCCTCCTCTTCTCTTCCCAGTCGGAAGTAATTGAAGAGTTAACATTCCTAGAGAAAATCCTCAACCAGTAGGGGCAGGAGTTGTTGGGTAAATGCCCCAGCCTCTTCAGCCTCGGGTCATGTGATCAGAGTAAGATGGTGTCAGTGGTGTTTAATTATGAGCTGGTAAGTAGTACTTTTAAACATTTAAAAGGTCACAAACAGGGCTTTATTTGAATATGCAATCTTAAATAATTTATATTCAGCATCCAGCAGTGCCTGGCATCAAGTAGGTGCTCAGTGCATGCTTGGGAATGGAACAAATATATACCTGTAATGGTGGGCCTGAGCAATCTTCAGAGCTTGCTTAAAGGTAAGAATGATGTTTTTAACTGCTAAACTTGAGCATGTGCAAACCTATGCACACTTTTGAATTTCCAAGGAACTCCTTTCTCCTTTACCTTCAATGAGATTTGGGAAGTAGCAGCCGCTCATCACTGCCCTCACCGACATAGGAGCTTAGGCCAGGACGGCCCTGAGATCATCGAGTTAATCCAGTCAGTCCCGGAGCTGGGGCCAGACCCCCAGTGTCCCGTCCGTCTCTCAGTGTCTAGTCCTCTTTCCACAGTAGGCGCTGTGAACATTCCAAGAAAGTAATTTTGGGAGCAAACAATGGTGAATATTTTCAGATTCAATTTCAGCAAACTGTTACTATTTAAGAAAGGCTGCCAAAAAGATAATGGGGATGAAAAAGTGCTCTGTAAACTGTAAAGTGCTATCCAAAGGTTAGCTAGCTGAGGTTCAGTGCCAAGGTCAACAAACCCAGGCCTGGGTGCAGAGCCAGCTCTTAAATTGGAAGAGCAAAGGAAAGGCTGATCATTCAAGGGACCTCTTCCAATGCAACAACACTGTATGTGCTGGGATCAGAAGGACACAGTGGCTTATCTGTGAGGCTCATTCCCCACCCCCAACCCCTATTTTAAGTACAATATACTTACACTGAATAAAATCCGTGCTTACACTGTATGTGGTGGAACCGATGATTTCCTGGCCTTTTTTCCCTTTTGCTTGTGTTTCAGAGGCCACGCACGGAGCTCTAGACACCTATACCACTGGTAACGGACTGTCCAAGGTTCCCAACCAACTGGAAACATGAGTGTTTTTCTTCCACATTCATTTACATTTGTCCCAGCTGCATTAGAATTTAGATTCTGCACATACTCTGGCTCTCAAAAGCACATTCTTTTGCCCTCACACTGCTTCTTTGTCATCGAACAACTGAATAAGCATTGTTTCCCTGGCACAGCTTGTGAAAAGGGACCTCAATGAAGAGTAAACTTCACATTTTCTAGGCTTCCTTATCCTAGCACCCAGAACTAGAAGGGCGGCCCAGTGTTTGGTGACCTTCAGCATTAGGTTAACAATCTGGGTCTGGGCCCAAGCTGGATAATGAGCCTGTAAATAATGGGGTGCTGATTGTCAAAGCCTTATCGTGGTGAAGCTGAGAGGCAGAGCTCGCTTTGTCCTGGGCTCCCTTGCCTTCTCCCCAAGTCTCTTAATCTGTCCAAGCTAATGGGTTTATGTGGCAGACATTCATTCCTCACAAGCTCCTATTCAAGCGGCCATGCACCGTTTCAGTCTGATGTTTCTACACTTAAGGGCTTGTAAAACAGTCAAGGAAAGATAGCAGATAAACTTACAGAAAGCCTTCTGTTACTGGCTTGAAAAAAGGCTCTACTTATTTTTTTTTTGTAATAGGAGTCCTGAAAAGCCCATGTTAAGGTGCAGAAAAAGGGTGAAATCAGAACACTAAAAGGCATAGTATTGCACACAGCCCTACAAACTTTATTTTCTTCCACACTTTTCCCAAGTGGATATAGACCCATGAGAAAGAGACAGATTTGGAAGAGTTCTACTGCTGTGTGGTTAGAAAGGAGCAAAACAGGCAAGACCTTCCTAAGTTTTTGCTGCTGTTGTTTTCAAGGGACCAACTATTTTACTTAAGATCAAAACTTGTTGGGGGAAAATTAAGAAATAAATGTTCTTCTTAACTTCTTACTGGTTTTCCAAGTATCCATCTAAGGGGCTGAGCTAGAATCACTCTGGAACTGCAAGCCCTAGCCTGATTAGTAATCTTTTCACACTACCCACGGCCCAACCTGAACTACCTGCTTTAAAAAATAGTCACTAAGCGTTGGCGAGTAGGTGGGCTTGAGGGGATGGATGATGGGGTGGTCTCAGCTCCCCACTGGCTGGAAAAAAGACCTGTCTACCTCCTACTCCTTTGGATCCAATTTTCAGTCAGTTTTAAGAGTTGAGGCTAAAGAGCAGCTGTGTACGTTTACTTCCAGGTAACAGTTCCCTAAACTACTCTCAACTCCATGCTCCCTGGAAAGGCTCAGCAGCTGAGAACCAGCAAAAGAGGGAGCTGGGGAGAGAGAAAAAGTGGCGTCTGCTTGCTTTAAAATTAGATCAGTGAGGGCAAGGAAGAGGCGGGTTTCAGGCACTTGGTAAACTGAAAGCAAACTTCTTTATTGTACACAGTACAGAATAAACGCAGCTTGGCAGGATGCATACGGCCCTGCACAGGGGAAAGTATTTCAAATCAACTGGCAGGTGAAAGCCTTTCTGCACTGTAGACTTTCCACACTCTGGAAAAGAAGCAAAACAAAACAAACAAAAAACCAAAACCATCGGGAGATGCATGGGTCCGATGGGGATGCAACCATGATGCCACCGTCCTATGTCCCGTGACAGCACAGGCCACGTATTTATAGCAGGGAGGGGGAGCTCAGGCTACAGAGGGTTATTTTCATTCTTGCTAAGATAGCATAAAATTCATTAAAAATAAAAAAAAAACCTTGACCAAGGAACAAACAAACAAACAAACCCCAAAACCCAAACTAAGATAAGTAAAGGAAGGAAAAACAAATCCTATACAACATTTACAACAAATAAATCTCTAGCCAGCTGGGGATAAAATATGCATCTATGTATAGACTATGTGTAGATTAGAAAGCTATAAATATGGTTTGAAGAGAGTCCTTTGATTAGAGTACAATGCTAATTAAGGCCCAAACTATAGGTTCAACACCTTTGTGGGCTGATTAGCTTCCAATAGAGGAAAACCTTATGTTTCCATAGCTATCAAATACACCCTTTATCCCAGTGAACCTCCTCGCAAATGTGTGGCTGGTCTTAAGGGGGACTATTTGAGACTATGGAGTGCTCCATCAATAGAAGAAAAATTCAAAGCACATGCCTTCCCCTCACCAAATCAGCACTGTCCTTCTCATATGAAGACCAGCACCATCATCCTGAACGCCCCAAGCGTCATGGGGAGTACAGAACGCTATCAACAGAGCAGACAGCAAGGTACTTCCACTTTCTAGTAACTGTTCCTCTACTTTGAACTCAACTTTCACATAGCTTTAGCTGGGTTGTTTAAAACATTTTCAATATAATACAGCAATCAGATAAGCTTTTTTTTTTTTTTTTTTTTAATGTGGCAGGAAACTAAAATGCTAGCACTGTTTTACCTGTTGGTGTCACATGTTAAGTCTCAAACCCTACTGAATCATATGCAGGGTTTCAAGTCCAAGATTAAAGAAAAAAGAAAACAAAACAAATGGATAAAACGGAAATTGTCATCAGTCATAACCAGGGAAGAATCCCCAGGGTTCCCGCCAGGTGACCAGGTTTCAAATGGACATGACATGTATTATGTACATTTGCTTTCTAGAGAGGGCGTGTTAGAGACCATGGGGAACTATACACATAGAATCTAAGCGGTGTGTCCAGGCTGCCCTGCACACCTCAAAAATGTACAACTCAGGTGCAAAGATTCCGTCAGGCTGTCTGGTGCAGAAAGCACAAAGCAGGCAATAACGTGGGCTTATATATGGGTAAGGGGAAGCTCCCATGAAGCCCCTTTCAAGCTGCAGCGTCTTCATAAGTTGGCACTGCCCTGTCTCAGGGAGTCAGTGCAGTTACCAAAAGGTTTGTTTTTTTTGCTTTAAATACCAAAACTACAAAAATCAGTTTATAAACTGTTTTTCCAAAACAACCACCAAAACAAAACAATCCCCCGAATTCAAAGCAAAACAAAATACTGTCAAAAGTGTTAATGACCCTCCTCCTAAAATTAAAGCCATCCACACATAGCCATGTGACTGGGAAGAGAAAGGGGGCTTGTTCTACGTGGTGACCATATGGCCAGAAGATTCCAAAGAGTAGCAATGGTTTATTATTTGAAAACCATCAAGTGGGTAACAGCTGTTCTGACTTTCCCCACTTCTTTCTATAGGCCAAGGGGAGACATTTCAGGTTGAGCTAGATGAGCTCTCTGAATTTTAAGACATATTTTTAACCCTTCATGGTTTGAGCCTCCCCAACTTAGCCTACCTACTGTCCTATGGGTTTGTGATTTTTCAACAAATTGTGCAAATCAAAGCCCTTCTACATAAAGGCATTTAGTAGTCCATGATCGATGCAGATTGTCAAACACTTTGTCCTGGTTTGTGAGCACTAACCTGAACAAGGTATTGCTTTGCATATGTTGTCCGTGGGAAGGAGGCTCCATTGCAATCTCTTCCCAAACCTTGTCAGGATCAGAGCTGAGACACCAGCCTTTTGGTGGTTTTCTGCCCCTCCCTGTTCCCACTCCCCAGCAAAGGTATCTGTCTTTAAGGGTGCCAATCCAGAGACAGCTTGGGTTCTCCAGATAATACTCAAAGGGCAAGCTTTAGGAACAGCCAAAAACACAAACTAAACCACTGCCCTCATTTGCCTGAATGGGAACTGCTAACGCTAGGGTTTGGCTGCTCAGCCACTCAGAAACTTAGTAAGCGAAGCCTTCAGCGTAGGGGAGGCTGCTGCAGCGATCCATGTCCAGGAGGTAAGCAGAGTTGTCTTCAAAGTGGGTCAGTGGCAGGGTATCCTCCTCATTGAGGTGGCACTCGGACTCTGCTTTCAAGAACGGACGCTGGTTGTCAGGGAAGGCCATGGAGAAAAGGGCGTCTGGGTCACACACAAATTTGTAGACGTATCGCTCACCAGCCACCTGAGAGAGAAAAACACCTAATAAGGCCCGGCTAGAACAGGGTATGGTGGGGACCAAGGGAAGAATAATGAGGTATCTGCACGTCACCAAGCTCTCCAGGGACCAAAGGAGGCTCATTAGTAAATGATTATTCAAATCATTCCGAGTTCGATAAATCTCAGGGACCTGTTACCTGCCAAGTGTTTTGCTGACAACACAGCTCAGCAGTTGAGATGCCTGAATTTCAAATTCATACCAGATAGACTCTTTTAGGAGAAAATCCTCACTGTCTCACACTGACAGCTTAGAAACAACGGGTATGCTGAGGTTGGTGTCTGGTGTTACAAGAAGGTCTAAGGACTATAAGGTATGATGTCAAAGCCAGGCCACGTCAGTCACCTCCAATACTGCCAGTCTTCACAGTACAGCTTCGTTATTTTTGAAGGGATAGGAACTTGATCAGAGAGGCTATCTGGAAATTTTACGTTTGTTCCAAAACCAAATGGAATTGCCTCTTGGCTTACTTGCAGTTTTAAGTTACTCATTTCATGGTTCTATTACACTGAGGATCTGATAACTACCTTATGTGGATTTTATGCATTATAATATTATTAGCACCAACAGGCCTTAGTTATCCAAAGGCCTCATGATGTAGCTGACGAGCAATCTAGGTCACTGGGAAGCCACTCTCTGCTGGCTGTTTTGCATCAGCAGAAGAAGACACATACCACTGAAAATAAAACCTGATAATCAGCTTCGTTCAGGTAATGCACAGCGGCAAGGGAAAGTGGCTAAAATTACTGGTAAAATAAAAATTTTGGACTCAAAAATTATAAATGTTGAGTTTAATCCTGCTCCTTAGTCATCTCTTGTGATTTTAAAATCCTCTCTTTAATTGCAGAAATACGGTTTTGCTTCCAAATCTTAGAAGTCCAACTCCGAGAAGTGTACTGCTACCGTGGCACGTTGTGGAGCTAACGGTACAGTTATCCTAACAGGTCTTAAAGCTTATTTTATGGGGACACTTCTATGTCTAGTCACCAGAAGATGGGCGAAACTCAAATACTAGAAACTGGAGGCTGTACACATGAAAATGGATGATTAGTGCCTTCACCAAGCAAGTCTGAAGGGTGGCAGACACATACAATAAACCATCCCTATTTAGTTTTTCTAAGCCACACTCTAAAATTAAATCTCTGGTTCCCCGCCTCAAACGTCAGTTCACACACGTGGAAGGGGGACGCAGGAGGGCACAATGGAAATAATACCAGAGTGATGGCTTCTAGTCTCAGTTCAGTCACTACCAAGTCCTAACCACCATAAACCTCAATTTTCCCTTTGAAAAACTGAGGGTTTATGGAACTACAGCTTTTCTACATCCCTCCCCACACTGGCATGCTGCCATTCACCTTTTATTCAGTTCTCATTACTCACAGGTCAGGTAATAAATATAATAATCTCCTACATTGGATAGCACTTTATTTTTTTCTGGAACATTTTCACATAAATTACCCTGTGAGACTAGAGCAGGGTTTATTGTCCACATTTTTATTGGAACTAGAGGCTTTAGGAGGTGAAGTGACTTTCTTTAAAGCACACAGCTAATAAATGCAAGTGCTAGGATCTGAATCCATCAGAGCCTCATTCTTGTGCCTTCCTGTACTCTTGGTCTATTTTATTCTCAGAAATAAATTTCTCTTTTACTTCCTTAGAAAACTTAGGAACCAGCCCTACAGACAACTCATTACTATTCAAGTTACTGTGTCTTGGTTACATTCCCTTAGACTGGATCTGGAGCTGGGAAAAGTAAAGGAATGCTGGCTCTCCTTCCTAAACTTAGGATCCCACCTGATAAATATTAACTCTAAAGGGGGATGGTGTGGTTTAAGAAAAAAATGGAAAAAGACTGATAATAGATTCAGGGTTTTGTTTTGGGGTGATAAAATAGTCTAAAATTGATTGTGGCAATGGCTGCACAACTCTGTGAATATATTAAAAACCATCGAATTACACCTTTTGAAAAAAGGGGAGGTAGGTAGTGTAGAAGGTCACCACTCATCCAGAGTATGTAGTAACTCCATGCCAAGAGCTTATAAAGTTAAACCCTCAATTCTGCCTCAAAAGAACTTGCACTCCTGTGGTGGGTACTGACAAGTAACGGAGGAATTTACAATACAGAGAGAAGGGCAGTGACAGAGACAAGTGCAGGTGCTGACTGAAGCAGAAAGGGGGACCATGGAACTCAGCCTGAGGACTTCAAATTCTTGGAGTGAAAAGGTGATTACTGAGTTAGATGGTGCCCAGACTGGAAACAGCCTTAAAGCTCGTATGAAGCACTTAAAAGTCTGGGTTATATCTGGAAGACGATCCATGAAATGCTGTTTAATGTTCTCAAGGTAGTAAAAGGAATATGGAGTCACTTTATCGCCTGTCTATGAGAAAGATCAACCTGGCTTTAGCACAGACAAGTTTGCGGCAGCAATAACCATATGTTTCTGCTAAGTACATCTTGGCAGCTACACCATGTAGACTGCCTAAGTGTGTAAATGCTAAACTCTCGGTGCAGTGTAAAACCAGGTGGCTAAGAAAGACCAGTAAGATTTGCCATTCCCATCTTCTGCCTATCCACAGACATTTAAGATTGGGGTCCTTTACCACCTACCCCAGTAAGGATTTTGTACTGTCTTCCTCAAAATACACTTCATCCTTTATTCCGCAATCTGTGATCAAGTGATTCTCTTGCCATTTTACAAACCTTAGGTTTTTTACTGGAGTTCCAGTTTCTATAGGTTCTGAAAGAAATTTTCTTATTCCTCTAACATTTTTGAAGAGTACTGAACCAAAATATTTGAAGGTCTAGGTGTTTTAACAACAAAAGACTTCAATGAAGCTCTTGTGGGAATGGAAACCTTAACGTCGATTGCTGCTTTATGGATGCAATAGTGTCTGGGCCTAAGTGTCTGGATATTTTAAGTAAAGCAGAGGAGCCTAATTTTCCTATGATGTGTACCACACACAATCTCTGATTTTCACGCACTTCTGAGAGCCCTGAAGGTGCTCTTTACATCTCATTTGACTCTTGTCTTAAGTTTGTTTTCCAAAGACTTTTTCCTACCACAGAATCACTTCTGAGGCTAATATTTTCTCCATTCAGCCATCATAAACAGTGTTTACAGAAGCCCTTGCCATTTTCTTTAAAAGTGGCCAGAGTGTCTAAGCGTCTCTCACATCTCTCACCATGGCTTACCTTCTGCATGATCCCCTTTTCATAGTAATAGCGTAGAGAGCGGCTGAGCTTGTCGTAGTTCATGGCTGGCCGGTTCTTCTGGATGCCCCAACGCCGAGCAACCTGCAGCAACAGCAAAGCAATGGAAACTCATTCCCTGGGCCTGGTGGTTTTCTCCTAATGGCCAGGAGAGCTAGTTCTGTTACCTGACTGCTCTGGTCAGTGCTCCTTTTCCTTGACCTGGAAGGAAAAGCATTTAACTCCCTCAAGAGCAAATCATCAACAAAGGTGATGATTCAGTCACAAAATGCTAAGAGGTGAGAGCTAGAGGTAGAAAAACCCTAGTATACTGGAAGACGGCAGAGGGCTTGGCTAACGTCCCAGAGCAAGCAGGCTCTTGACTGTTTCTCTGCGTATGAATTATTGACCAATACCCATAGACCATTAACATGTTACCATTAAGTGCTATGGTTTCTGTAGCAGTCAATAAGGAATAATTAGAATGGTCATTCCTAAAACATTAGAAACACACTAGTGAGTTGCTAATGGGCCAACAGAGCAAAAGTTCAATTCTAATAAGATTGGAGAGGGGCTGGGAGATGTTTACTTATTGCATCTCATGGAGTAAGGGGGAATCAGATCATTTCAGCCTGCTGCCATCCAATCCTCTGCTCCCAGCAGACTTGCAGAATGGACATTAAAACATGCAGCACCATTATCCACTTAATGAAAAATTAACAGGGTTTCCCAAACAGTTCTGAAGTGCATTATACCCACCCAGTCCACCTGAGGTGCAGTGATGTGGGGATATATTAATAATTGGAGCTTCAAGCAAAGAAGCCTTATAACCAGAAAACTTCCTACTAGAGTTTACTCTATTATCACAACAGCCAAGCAATTTCTGTTTTCAAGTATCTCAACAGCCCAAATCCTACTTATAAACATGACTGTCAAGGTAGGAGAAGAGTAATTCTGGAAATTTGAGTCTTCTCAGAGGTCTTTAAATGTATGCAAACCAGGAGTTATGTTTTGAACATTTTTAGTCAGTTTTAGAAAAGAAAAAAACAAACCAAACCCAACCCTACATTCCTTTGATCTTTAAAAAACCAAATGTTAAACATGGAATGGGAAGTAGGGAGACTGCAAGTACAAAAGTGGATCATAAAACAGCATTTCACTTAAAGTATGTCCTTAAAGTATTTGGGCATAATGAAAGCAACATCTGAATTCAGGACTCTAAAATGACCTTTAATAAATACTAGAAATGATCTGATAAATAAGGAAGCACGCATCTGTCCTAATTACATTAGAATAATTCAATAGGCACGTTTCCACTTTGCCTTGCAAGAAGCAGTGTCAAAGTTAAATTTCCATTCGTTTGCTTCATGCCCCTATGGGGCATGATGATGTCCCCGGGTCTCCTCCTTTCTTCATATTGCATCCATTCAACTCTAGTCAAAAGGGCAAAATTCACCCCAAATTACATCCTGGTTAGACAAGATGAACATTTTAAACCAGGGGAAATAGTGGTTGGTATAAAAGGAAACTTTCTAAATCAATATATATCCCTCTACCCTGTTCAAAATAAATGACTATAAAACTATATCTGAAGTGTCAGCTACAAGTGATGCAGGGAACCTTAAAAGCAGCCCAACCTCATCATTTTACTGTATTTAGTGGTGGAAAACAATTCTTGACTGTCCTTTAGCCACAACCTCTCTTTGCCGTTACTTGCTTACACTCAACAGCTCACTGGAGAGAGGGTTTGTATATGCACAGGCTTCAAAGCAGCTGTGGTAGCCATAGTTACTGACTCATCCTCTTGGGCCAGGGCCCTGTGATTCAGTAGCCATCACCAGGGCTGCTCCTTCTACAGAAATGCATGATGCAGCACAACCACAGAGCAGCTGGAAATTAGGGCTGCCCTATTTCTGGGGTGAGGGAGTAGGCAACAGCCTGTTTCTAGCTCTTTCTTCCTTTCATCTTTCCCAATTGTTACTTCGATAGCATGGATCTTGAGGACGGAGGCCGAAGGAGTTAAGAAATCCATGTATCTTTTCCTCCCTTTTCATGAGAGAGCAGCTACTGCACAGGGAGCTGCTCCTGCAGCCCATCCCTGTACACCTCCCCATGGCATCAGTTATCTGCCACATGTTCAACAAACAACCCTACCCCCCAAAATATTCATTAATGCAGATTCACAGTTAAAATGGCTCCAGATTAAAGCCGAGTCAGTCATAATTGAGAGGGTGCTAAGCTGGATGACTATCAAAAGACATTTGATTAGGGGGCCTGCCAAAACGCAGTTCTAAAACCACAATTTCCATGCACAGTGTAATGGATATTATGGATAATTACCCAGAGTGCACTACTCAGCCACACAGCTGCCTACAATTACGTCCCAAACAGCTTCTTCCTCCATTTCACCCTTCAAGCTCCCCACATGACAACTTCTTACAGCTTTTCGAGTTGGTATCTTCCTGACATTAACAGGAGCAGGGCCCACAAGGAGTAGAGTGGGGAAAAACACAACAAATGCTGCATATCCCGAGGCTAAAGTGCACAGAGGGAAGAGAACCAGCCCTGGGTTAGGAAAATGGAACACTCAGAGTTCATGGAAAGCACGGGGATCTCAAGGCGGGGTGGGAAGAAGTACTTCCTGAAGAAACAAAGCTGCTCCGTCAGCCAAGGGTGTCTCAAAGCCACCACAGGCCTCTCACGTGAGTTGGACACTTGGCATTTATGAACCTTCTGGATTAATATTAGTTTCTTTATTAAGTAAGAAAGCAGCAGCCCTTTGCCATCTGTTCATTTTCTTTACCACTGGTAGGAGAGCAGAAGATTCAATAACAGCTTACAGAGTCATAACTAGGTTTACCTGCAGCTGTACAGCTTGTGCTTGGGCCTGAGGCAGTGGCAATGACTAAAAACTCCTGTTTGTGAAAACAGGATAAATCAATAAGGGCTGCCCACATGACAGATTTACTTTCAAAAAGCCTCAGAGAGTTTAGGCGACATGCTTTTCTCAGGCTTCACATAAACCAGGCCATGTTAAGAGGAAAAGAGTGTGGGGCAGATGGCTCTCTTGCATGGCCGGAAGCCTGAAACACAGCTCCATTTCTACATGACTTAGCCAAAAAGGGAACCTTTGGAAAAACACAAACTCTGGCTTTGAAGATAGACTGAGTCTTAACAGAAACTGCTGCCAATATGACATGTTGACGTATTTGCATTTTTGTGAACGATACAAAATAAGGAACACCATAGGTATTATCTTCTTTTATAACTGCCTTCAATGAAGCCTTCTTTATTCTCCTACCAGTCAAGGCTCTTCATAAATTTCCAATCCACATATTCTCCTTTTCTTATCTTAACTTTGAGAACGTGTTCTTCTTCCAAGCCAAGTGCAAGGTTGTTCCTCCTGCCGTTAACCCTCATACCAACTTAGTCCCTTGCTGTGCTAACATGAGCCCTGGAATTAATGGAACACCTAACACTGCAGTTCTTGCTCAAAGGTCTTCCAAGAGTATTGTTCCCACTTCAGTTACACATAACCAAAGATACTTTTGGCTCTGTTGGTTTAATAGGTAATATCTAAGTACATGCTACTAAAAGAAGCAATTTATGTCAGATTTTTAGGGCCATTATTTCTTTTCTATATATAATCTCTCTAGATTCTAAATCAAATATAAACTAAAAACCAACCCCTTTGGAATATGTCAAACTGAGAGCCTGACTTAATTTACTTAGTAATTTTGATATTCAGGAAAAGGGTTCTATGATATGTCTTCTCCATTGAAGAAGTGGGACTGGTTCTAGCCATAGGCCTTTCTGTCAATAGTTTTGGGCAAACAGTAACAATGTTAACAATGTTTCTTTTTCTATTAACAAAATAATGAGGATTTGTGTCATCTTTCAACTACGGTGATGGAAATTAATACATTTAAAGAAAAAAATCTAAGCTCCTAAGATTGACCTGTCTCTAATAATTTTATGTGTTTAGGTTTGAGTCATTTGAAATACAAAATGGGCTAGTTGCATCCTGTCATATATTACCAAAGTGTCATACAGATATTCATGTAGTCTTAGATACAGGCTATGACCTAAGAGAACCGACACTGAAACAAGTGATAACTGACAAAACTGACAAAACACTTGGAAAAACAGACCCTATTTGGATGTAAATCTTTACAGCCTCACTCCTCAGATTTTGCATAAGTATTACTATTAATAATGCTTTTTATGTATTCAACGGTGAGGAACTCCGCCTGTCCATGAATTGTATTAATAGAAAGGACACTGCCAGGCCCATTGGCCAGGACACAGTCTGAATGAGAAGAGCATATTGAACACAGTAAAAAGCCTCAATGAAGAGGCTTTAAGGTTTAAACAAGAACAATGATCATCATCATCAAATAAAAAATCATCGGAGTCCTGCATCCAGTGCTTACCTCCTCAGGTTCTATCAGCTTGAACTCCATGCCCCGGCCTGTCCAGGCAATGAAGTGAGCATTGGCAGGGTCATCAAGCAGTGTAACCAGGAACTGCCACAACTGAAGGGAACCTCGCCTCTGATAAGGGGGACCCTCCCGATACATGGTGGGCTCTTGTTTGACTTTGCCTGTTTGGGATAAAGATACATATGCAATACTTTGGTCTTAAGTTTCTCAGGTGATGTGGGCAATAAAGAGTTAACACCAGTTTGGTGTTAACAAGACTGACAGGTTCCCTGACAACTCCCAGCCCCCCAGCTTAGCAACCAAATGGATGGGCTACTTACCCTCCAATCGCTCAGGAACAACACAAGTGTCATCGAAGTACAACCGGGGATCTTTTTCATATGAAAAACCTGAAGGAGAATTTAAAAAGGAAGACCATGTTGGTTAACAAATTCTCTCTGATTCTACTAACACTATGGATTTAAGAACCAAAATGGCATTCTTCCATTTCAGGTCTTAAGCCCTATTAACTGCTATATCTATGCCAGACTGAATTTTGGGGGACTTCAAAAAGGACTCAGGTGTTCATGTTCTGATGTTAATCACTCAAGCCTCAGTCGGAGTGGCATCAATTCCTGCTATTAGAGTTGAGACTGCAGGGAAGCACTGAGTCACCACTTAAGTTCCTTCACATTGTGCTTATGAGGTCTGCATGGGTCAGTATTGCTATGACTAAGCCTTTATATCTGAAAAGATGTCTCATCTATTTTAGTTGGTCTAGCTGCTGAATTTAGTTGGATCTCACCATTTTCCTTTAAGTGAATATGAATGTCAGCCTTTCCTACAACCTGTCCGGGCTGCTCACATACCTCACTCAATTACAAAAGAGTCTGGAAGGCAGAGAAGGTAGCCAAAATGAGTGAAGACTCGGGCCTGTGGAGAACTGTGACAAGCACTACGTTTAAATCTAAGTTGAGTTATTGTCACCAGACGTAGTGGAAGAAATAGGAAGATTTTTTAGCAATAAGAGTTGTTCACTGTATAGATAAAACAGAGGTCAAGGAAGGGAAACTGACTGGTCCAACAACACGTTAAGTGGGAATGAAAGGAAACTAGGGCAAAAAGTGAAAGGGGTCAAGAAGGGTGGCCCACCAGCACTCTCAATCCACAAACCCTTAACATTCCTTCAGTGCTCACCACCACGTCACCAGGCACCCTTACAAGCTCAGCAGTTCAAATCAAAGCCAGTTAACAGGCAGGCTTGACAGGGACCACATCCTTCCCCATGTTCTAGCCTGCTTGCAGGGCATGAGCACTGCAGTGGACTCTCCTCTACCGGCATACATCTCAGGGGAAGCACCAGGAGCTCCGTAGGGTCAACGAGGCTCGCTGTGCTCGGTTCTCTGGTCCATTCATCTGGCCGGGGAGTATGGGGGGATTATGCGCGTCGGGTACGCAGAGAACAGGTAGGAGAAGCCACTCTGCACTGAAGAGCTATCATTAGATTTTTAAGAGGGATTTGCTGTGACTTGAAAAATCCACAGGTAAAGGTGCCAAGAAACAATCTGCTGGTCTTTCTTCACAATCAGCCCAGATCAAGTTCTTGGCAGAACCAGCACCATTTTTAATAGGCCTGGGACTGGGAAAACACTGCCCAACTTAAAGGGAACTGGTATTGTTTATGAGGGTTGTATCATTCATTTTTGTTTCCCCAGCCCCAAGCACTATTTCTCTGCTTAGAAATTTAAAAATATACATCAAAGGATGTATGTTTTATTGATATTTATTTATTATTTAATCCAACAAACAATTATGCCAGGAACTGTGCTAGGAGACGGTAGTTAATGAGAAGAAACAAATTCATTGCTTGCTGTCATGGAGCTTGCACCCCAAATGGTGGAGAAAGACAATAAAGTAGGAAAAAAAAAAAGAAATGAGACATGGTGTAGTATAGAACATGAGAGACTGCAGGCCCTGGAGCCAGACTAATGGACCTAGATTAGCTGTGTGGCCTTGAACAAGTTAATTAATTTCCCTGTGCTCAAGTTTCCTCATTTGAAGACTAATTCCTATCTTACAGAGTTGTGGTGAAAATTTAATGAGTTAATATATATTCTGTTCCGTGGATCTATTTATCTTTACACCAAAGTGCCAAGAATAACTCCTGGTAGATAAATGTGCAATTAATGATAGTTAAAAAAATTAAGGTAGTTAATTGTACGCTGTGATAAATACTGTTAAGAAATAAATTGGATAATGTGAGAACTTTATTTTATAATCTCTGTCATGGATTCTACATTCCTTGAGGATAAGGACAATGTCCTGAATATTTTCATATCCTCATAGCACTTGGTATATAATAAGTGCTTAATAAATAAATGCTTGAATAAATAAAAGAGAATCTGTGGTCTCCATTAAAAAAAGATTTAAGAATACAATGCTAACTTTTACATCATGGATTCAGTGACTCCTACAATAAATTTATTTCCAACTTGGTATTAGAAAACTGTTTGACTTTTATGACAAACTATTATAATCTATATTATCAATAATTATTACATAATCTATCATGATTCATGCCTTTTGCTTTGGCTCCCAAGAAGCTATATATTTCCCAACTTTCCATACCAATTTTGATAACTCTAGTGATGTTGTAATGGCTTTATTATAAAGTCATTGTAAGTATACTACTTTGAAGTTCACATGCCTATTAAACTTGCCAAGTTATTTTTAGAGGTTTTCTTCCTCTAAGGTAAGGATAACACATTCACAGTTTATAGGGAAAAAATTTAAATCTAGATTACATTCTAGATTGGGTTTCAAACTAATCAGATGAAGTCCTGCCCATGAGTATCGTTTCAGTGTATTTTGTGGTTTCTAGTCATTGCTGCGTGTGGTTCTCTAAAACATCTGGAAGACGCTGTTGGTTTAAGTGAAATTTAGGTCGGTTGAATTTGCACCAGTAGTTACATCAGTTGTGGCCACAACTATCTAATCACTCAAATAAAGGTGGCAGGAAGGAAGGGCCTGTGTGAGGAGCAAAGTAGAAATGAAAGACTCAAAACAGTGTGCAAAGATTCCAGGTGAACACTATGGCAGGATGGCTATCTTAGTAATCACAGATGCCGATCAGAAACACTTGTTTCACTAACTGTCTCAGGCATCTGTGGTCAAGCCCGTATGGGGAGAGAAAAACCATGTCAGGGTAATTTAGAGCAATTAAGAACACAGGCCTCTTTGAAATGAACTTCTTCAATGTGTGTGGAGGGAGGGAAAGGAATGGAAAATAGCAGGGGGTGAAGAACACAAACTTGCCAGATATTCTGTGTATAGGCAGCAGCCCAGGGTCAAATGCCTTACTAAAGATATTTTCTTTAGGATCATGCTCCTTTCTAAATGCTAAATATAAGGGGATGGAAAGAGGGGTCACAGTAGGTGGTGAACTTATTATGCATCAAGTTGACAATGCACTGTGGAATTGTATGCCTGAAACCTATGTAATCCTTGCTAACAGATGTCACCCCAATAAGTCTAACAATAAAAATGAATTTAAAAAAAAAAAAAAAAAAAAATAAATGCTTTCCCTGCTCTCTTCTCCCATTCCTTCCTAGTCTGCCTGCTGTAGACATCGACTGCTTCTGTAGAGACAGCTGCAATGAGCCCAAAACAGCTGTGTCAATCACAGTCAGAGGTCCAGCTGACAGCCCTTCCTTCCCAGTGCTGGACGTTCAGGATATCCTCGGGTGCCCAGTGAAACAACACTTGGCCTCCTCTCTAACCAAGTCAGTGGGAAGTAGCTACTCATTGAAACCACTCATGTGAACCAATTACTTAACAAAAACCAGCCAATGATCCATAGTGCTATTTATCAGCTTTCAACCTTCCTCTAAAAACTCTACAGAACAGTGTGTCAATTTTGAATTCACACTGGAATCACTGTGCATTCACGGTAGACTTTAACTACTACTAACCCCTGGGATTTCATTTCTCTGGGTGAACCCTGGACACTAAATGTGTGAAAGTTCCTCGGGTGATGCTAATGTATAGCTAAAGCTGAAACTTTCTACTCTATAGTAGTTATCAAACTTGAGTATGCATCAGAGCCTTGTTAAGACACAGATTCCTGTGAGTTTCTAATTCAGTAGGTCTGCAGTGGGTTCTGAGAATTCGCATTTCTAACAAGTCCCAGGTGAAGTTGATGTCATAGGTTTGGGGAATCACATTGCTCTAGATCAGCGGTTCTCAACCTGTGGGTCACGACCCCTTTGGGGGCCCAACGACCCTTTCACAGGGGTCGCCTACGACCATCAGAAAACACATGTCAGATATTTACATTACGATTCATAACAGCAGCAAAATTACAGTTATGAAGTAGCAACAAAAATAATGTTATGGAGGTCACCACAACATGAGGAACTGTATTAAAGGGTCGCGGCATTAGGAAGGTTGAGAACCACTGCTCTAGATGGAACACTAGATGGGGAGATGATTATGACAGAAAAGAAGACATTTCTGGGGAAGCTATTCTAAGAAAAGAACCCTTTCCTGTTTCAGTGTTCAGAAGAGAAATTCTGAACCTACCATCTCAAGTTGTGACATAATTCTTAAGATCCAGTTTAGGCGAAAAATGTTATGTACAGCTATGTAACCTCCTTCTATGGAAATGTAAAATGAGGTTGGTTCATTTTCCCTTCACATTATCGTGTGAACTCTTAAAAGTTATGGTCATTACTACTGAGAATACGGCAGCTCCCACAGTGTTCAGGAGCATGCCTCAAACCCTGTGGGTAAAATAACTGAAGCTTATGATCAACTGGCTCTCATATTCATGAGCTAAGGAAGATTTAACCTATGAGCTGAAATCTTAGCCGGCAAATAGCGATTTCAAGCTTTGAGTATCTTTTTTTTTAAAAAAAGCTACTTGCCTTCATGGCTGCTGGAGAAATAGCCCCCTCTCATGTAGGACGACTGGCAGTTAGGCACTTCTGAAAAAGGAACACATACATACTCTTGTCAATGGTTCCTGCAGTTGAATCAGTACATCAGTTGAACTGCAGATCTGCATTAAAGCCCCTGAACCTTCTACTCCAAGGTCATGTCTTTTTGGTCTTGTCCTTGGAAAGAGGTACCACCCCAACAAGCAACATGGAAAACAGTGTTTCCCACCATCTGAAAGTAGGACTCTTGACTCCTAATCAAGAGAACTGGGAGGAAAAAAATGAAGCCTCACTCTCATCACTTGTTCATTTTAGAAATTAGTTAATACCAAACCTGGTGAGAGAGTTAATGGCAGAAGAAATTGGCTTTTAAATGGCCAAACTTGGCCTTCTGCCTATAATGAGTGTGGGGCTTTGGGGTGAGGAGGGGAAGGAGTACAGCTTTCTATCTTTCCCAATTTGCTCTCCTTCATAGTATGGTCACATCCAATTCTCCTGCAAGAGGTGAGGGTATTTTTAGGCTACAGAGATTAGGGGGTTTGAAGTTAGGAAGCTGGGACAAGAACGGGCAGGAGTAGGGAACTGTAGTTTGGCAAGTATATTTTCACCATGCTGGAACTGTTAGGATGAAACGCATGCTCAAGTGATCTCTTCTTCAGGTATCATGTTATCAAGATGTCCATTGAAAGAAAAGACAGTGAGCTGAGTTGTGCCTATGTGAGATAAGCCTTTACCCCAGGAACATCACTCAGATCAAATGATTACAGACACGGTAACATCTGCTGGGTTTCTGGCTTTAAAGGAATGGGGTGGGGTGAAAAACACGCCAGGACAGATTAAAACGTCAGTCTCAAAGGAAAAATGTTGCTGGTCATGCCTGCTCCTGAGAAAAATACATTAAAGCCATCAGAAGGAATGCCAGTGGAAATTTTACAAGCTATCATCAATATATATACTTGGTAATTTTTCTATCATAAAGCAACAGAGGTCTCCCTTCTCCCTTCTGTCTCCCAGCCTTTCCCCTGCCTGAACTGAGCAATCTCTGTATTATCTCACAGAAAGCCATGAGCAAATTCTATACTTTACTCCACTGCAAAAGCCATTCAAGTACATACCACCCCACTGCTCCCCTGGGTACTTTAAGAAAAGCATGCCCCGGGAAGGCTGAAAACCTACCCACCACCCTCAAATTCCTTTAGCACCTACTCCAAGAAAAGAGTGAAAAAGTTTAAGTCACTGCTGAAAGAAGGGAAAATGAAGACGAGGAAACCGTTCATTTCTAAGTGTGCAAGCTGGAAAATTCCAACTCTCCTCTCCCCTCACGATCTCATTTAGTAGGCCTGGCCTGTAAGATAGGTAGTCAGCGGGAAGGGAGGGAAGGGGTCCCCAAGTATAGCTTAAACTCTTGATGTGCTTAAGTTCAGAGGCAACTGTAGTAGAAAGAGTAACCCATAACTAAGTCATAAGTGTCCTAACATGTTATACCTCTCCCCGTGTACACCCGTAGCCTCTGAAAGACACAGGAATGTTCCCAGATTTTGGAACAGATCAGTGAATCCCATAAAGCAACTAAGAGAACAGCTGTTTCCATGATGTACCCAGCACCCCATTCAACTATGATATACCAAGTGCTTTCTTAGAACACCTTTCATTTCAAGAATAAAAAGAATTCCATCCTACATGTGGATTCCCTTCCCTATGCTTATATTCAAAGTTTATGAGCCTGATGTACTCAAAAAGAAAGCCAGAGAGCTGGGGACAGAACTAAAATGCAGAAATAGTATTTCCTGTGTCCAGCGACCCTAGGCAGTAGGTCTTAAAGAGGGCATCATCAAGATTAGACCCTAGGAATTCTCCACGCTTGACCTCAGAGGTGTGCTCAGCACCGCTTCTGAATGCCTGCTGCACTTCCTACCATTTGCATGGCTTTTCTGTTTTGTACTCAGTCTTGTGTAAACATGTCTGTTTTACTAGCTTTTAAGTTTTTTGAGGGAAAATTCTGTAAAACCATTCCCCAAAGCCCTCCAGGTAGAAGACGCTCAATAACAACCAGACAGACGAATAAGAGAATGAAGAAAGGGATGGGATGAACTCATACTAACCTGAATCAACGCAGTAATCCCGGGGCTCCTGCTTGATTCCCATTGGTGACTGGAACCCATGTGCTGGGGGGCCTGGCATGCCTGGGACCCCATGTTCATAGAGTGGGTCATGGTATTCTTGTTTGAATCCCTGAGGGGGTGGGGGCGCTGCAGGGACAATAGGTTCTGACATTTGTCGGTGGTAACCCGGGCGATTATCTCCAGGAACTCCTGACTGCGGAGGGAAGGGGTGGCAGGGCTCAGACAGTTGTCTCTGAAATCTGCAAGAAGAAAGTAGTTATACTGTTTAACTACAAACATGATGAATATCTACTGTAATTTATCATTAAGGATTAGAAGTTCAAATTAATGGAATTATTTGCAAATTACTTATTGATACTTATTTCTAGACATTTTACCCTCTTCCCAAAATTGCACCACGCACTTCAAACTTCTTGAGTCAGGTACTGGCAAAAAATAAGCAAAGCAATGATACAGTAGTCTCTTATTTTCCATATGTTTATTTCATACACAGTCTATCTGTAGAGTTGGGTCAGATTATGTATCTGGATATATAAAACCAATTACTTGCAAAGAGCACTAACATATACATATATTAATATGTTTGTTCACACATTCATTCATTCTCTCACCTGTAGACAGAATTAATTTTTAAAGACCAAAGAGTACAAATTAATCAGTTAAAAAAATGTAGTTTTAAAAAATCCCATATATAATAACCATCAAAAATATAAAATTCCTAAGAATAATCATGAAATGTCTATGCCATATGAGACTAAAACATTAAACCTGTTTTCTGAGAAAAAAAGAGATCTAAATAAAGGGAAAATATTTAGGACTTTGAAGCTGTTGAGTCACTGAAAATTATTCTATAAGAGCAATGCCTTTTCAACCAACTTGTCAAAATGACTCTAAACTTTATTTAAAATATTAAATAATTTTTGAAAAGACATGATCTTACAAATAGATATTACAAATAAAGTCAGATTAAAACAGGAATACAAGAAATGAAAGATAGGCATATTAAAGGAATTGAATGGAAAGGCAAAAACTATCAAGTATATTTCCAAATTTATTACTTGTTAAGGGAGGCATTTAAATTAGTGGGGGTGGGGAAGAGTTAGACCTCTGTTTTATACCACATGCCTAAACAGATTTTATAAGGATTAAAGATATAATGTTAAGCCATAATAGTAAAGTAAATATATATGAAAACATATAATCTTGGAGAAATAAACCTTTATATACATCAAACCAACAGCAGAAATCATCAAGATAAATATGGATACACCTCATGGTATAAATTTCTGTAAATCAAACAACACCAGAAACAAAACCAAAAGAAAAACAACAAACTGGGGGAAAAACTATTAGAAAATATAATACTAGAAATAAACCTCCAAATTAAACAAATTAGGGGAAAAAAATCTAATAAACAAGCAGTATTAATACTGTTGACATAAAAGGCTTTTAAAAATCAATCAAAGATGAACACCCCAATAGAAAAAATGGGTAAAGGACATAAATTGGGAAAATCACTAAAACATAAATACTTGTATTAATGGCTATAAACAACAGAAATTTTAACTTTATTAGTAATAAAAAAAGTACTACATAAAGACAAATAGTTTTTCCTGATCACTGAGCAGATGAGCAGGCAGTTAATAAATCTGCCTGGCATATAAAAAACATTGAAATCAGGTGTGGGACTGCTTATCCGTCAGTGCTGTGCAGACACTGGCAGACACAGCAGTAAACACGGAAGAAACAGATTGTACCCCATTTAATATTGAGCCATTTAAGGGTAATATTCTATGTATCTTGAAGTATTGGTGGATAAATTTGCATGGATACCTCCTGAAACTTTGCTATTTAGCTATCTCAGATGTAGATAATCCTGCTTTTCTTCTTTGGCAACCAACCAACCAATAAATAAACAAATAAATAAATAAAATAAGCTGTAAGGATGCAGAACATAACCATTAGTCTGATGTCATCTAGATGTCATCTAAATATTTCTGGGTCTTTTGGCTTTCCAAATTTCCTCTGCAGAATTCCAAGAGATACCTCTAAATAATACATTTCACTAAACCACACCCCTTTGTCTATTTGATTTATAAATTATTTTTGTCCTAAAAACAAAACAAAAAAAACAACAGATTCTACATAGTGGGAAAAATAAATCAATTCTAGAAAGCAGCAAAGGATGAGAATTGTAATTATGAGCTGGAGCCTTAGAATTCATATCTTCTTTCTCTCGATTTGGTTCAGTAACCTATGGAAGATTATTTAACCTCTTTTAAATACCTTCTGTAAAATAAAAATACTAGTATCTGTATCAAAAGACTGTTGTGGTAAGTTACATAATGCAAATAAAGCTTTGTGACCGTTAACAAAAAAAACGCCAACAACACTGAAATCATACTATGATTAGATACAGCTACAAAGATGGTTAACAACGCAAACGTCTAACGGAAAGTGGCTAAGAACATGGTAATATAGCCATTTAGTTGAAAGGAACCATCGTATACACTATATTAATAGTGTGCAAATATGTAAGGACATGCAAAGGTATTTTCAATATATTAAGGCAAGTTGAAAAAGAATACAAAGAGCATCAAATTTTTGCAAAAATAAAAAAAGTATTTAAGATGTCATAAAATCCTGGAAAGATTTGCATCTAATGTTCACATTGCTTGTTTTTGGGTGGTTATGATTTTTAGGTGATTTTCATTTTTTGCTCATCTACAGAAAATATGCATTATTTTATAATTAGAACAATAAAAGCCTTTTGTTACTATAATTTAATGAGTATCATTAACATCCTTTAGTGTAGAGAAAGCACGAGTGCCAACTGCCCTTGCCCTGTTAGGAAGGCAGTGCAGTAAAAGGGAAAGCCTGAGGTCCTGATGTGATGCCATTCACGACGGAAGTGACAGAGGGAAAATTGTCCTGGCTTGTTTCCTCTTCCGTAACACGGGGATGTATTGTTTGTCCAAATGCTAGTAGAATGATGAAATAAAATCATGTCTACTAAAGCATGGTTTCTGGCACAGCTGTAATCACTGACAACTGGGGCAGACATCAGGAGGGGGGTGTGGAAGTTAGAGATGGTAACCCTCAATGTGGGGCCTCAATCCATGAAATACGCAGAAGGCATTAATTTATGTGTATAAAACAAATCGTCTGTGAACCTATGCCCTCAGGTAGAAAGCACGAGCCAAGGTTCAGGTAAAAAATAAAGGATTTTAGCACAACTAATTTCAATGACTTTTTTTTTTTTCAATCAACAATATAATCTTGTAATATTAAGGTCTTATTCTTTTTTAGCTTGAATCCTATTAATAGCTTTAATCAAAGAATCTGAATTTGATTTGAATCAATCTGTGGCAACAGGTGGCCACCAGATTTCCAGAACATCAAGATTTAAAATCCTAAACTGAAGAGACTGAGTACAGCACTGTTTAGATCAGGGTATAACATGGCTCTCTGAGTCCTCACTGCTCTATCAAAAGCAGCACCCTAAGATCATATATACTTACCCTCTTATCCCAGACACCAAAAGCATCAGAATCTGCCTGGCCAATGTATTAAACTATGTAAGGTTCAGTGGGTTCCGATTCTTTTGCTGGGTGCTGAGTGCATTACAGTGGAACTTCATCAGGAATGAGATTTTCAAAGTTGCTGTTATTTAAGGAAATCCTTCCATGGTCTTTGAAGAAGTATAAATTTGAAACTCGGGGTTAGACTTGACATTTAGAAGGCTGCAAGACTAAATTTTTGAAGGAAATGTTGAAGTGAGCAGAAAAGAAAGACAAAGATACTATTCAGGCCTCATTTTTAGAGAGTCCCCAAACCTTACGCTAGCAGGGAGCCTAACGAGGGCACCATCCTCTCCCTTTCCCCTCTGCCACCATCTCAGCACCTTCAAAGGTGACCTCCACAAACCACTTCCTTTGATGGCTCTGCGATGGCACAAACCACTCGGTCCTGTAACCAGAGCCCCTGCAGCTGACAGCCCCAATCACTCCACTTCCTCTTGGTGCTCATTTTCTCACCTTCCAGAGTGAAATTCTAGAGCTGTCCTGGTACAGCCCCTTCAGGAAAAGGTACTTCCATGTGGGCACTGGCCAGCAACCCCAGTCCCCCCCGCCCCAGCCCCAGCATAACTTCCAGGATTCATGAAGCTTAGGGGCCAGGGATCTGCAGACTGACTCTGTAATTGCAATTGTTTTGTCTTGGTTTGTTTTGAGGGAGTGGAAAGGGCAAGGGGGACCTTAAGGGTAGGTCACAAGACCAACAAACTTGGAAGAAAGATTCCTGCTGATAGTGGCTTTTATTTGCAGAGATCAGTAAAGTAATTCCATTCTTCTCCTCAAAATACGTTCTGTGAACTTTACTCACTGACCTTCATTTGAACTCCCCTGCCCTGTCCAAAATCCTTTTGAAGTATCTGAGAATGTGTTGTATACATAACACAGCGATGACAAAGATGCCTCTTGTTTACTGAGGCAGGCCAGTCATTTTCAATGGAAGCGTGGCCTGCTTCCTAACCAACCTCTCCTTGCCGGCTACCCTCCCAACCCCTCCCTGCTTCCACTCCCACCCATATTCCAGCAGACCTCAGGCTGGTAGTGAACTCACAGCCGATGAGCAGAAGCAGACTACTGAGGGAGCCTAAATTCAATAGGTTACAGATTAAGGCTTTTTCAGCGCCAGTTTATTTAAAGAACCAGTTATTTATTTATTTGTCAGATTTATATAGCGCCTTTCCTCCCAAGAGCTCACCCACGCTACCAACATTTGGTTTACGTTATGAAAACCGTTAAATGCTTTTTCTGCATTTCCTTTTCGGTTTTTGCTGCCAACACAGAGTAAACACAATGCTTAGAGGAAAAAAGGAGAGAACTGTGGATTCAATAGAGGCTACACAGTGGCTATGGGTGCCAGGTGAAGTAGTGATGGTTCAGAGGCCAGCTGAGTGATGACACATAAAATCAGCCAAGAAACCAACACCACGTACTTAGTATTTCCGTTAAAGCTAAGAGTAGATAGAAAATAGAGAAGCAGCATAGTTGGGTAAGAGAAGAGGCCCTGGCTGTGAAGTCACAACATCCTGGGCTGAAATCCAATCTTTACTACTTACGAGTTATGTGACCTTGGGGTGAATTATGTAACTGCTCAGAGCCTCAGTTTTTTCACCAGTAAAATAAGGACAACCAAGATACCTATCCCAAAGGTCTTCTGTAGTGATTACACAAGATAACACATGAAACAGGACCCAGCACTCTGCTAGGTTCTTGATATACATTACCTTCAAACATGACCATCAACTGCCCCTGTCCCACCCCTCAACCTCCAAAAAGCCAAATTCAGAAGTTATGCGAATGTAAGGGAAGATCTTAAGGAATTGGGAGAAGACTATTGCACACACAAAACACAAGAGTCCACTAGCTGCTTACCCTATATCCAGTCTCCTTTCTGAGAAAGAGAATGCTGACTGATGCTCTGGGTGGCACTGTGCCACCCAACTTCACATTAATGTTAATTTTCCTGTCATATACCAAGAGCCAGACATTGTTGCAAAACAAATCCAAACACTGTCCCTAAATGCACGTCAAATAATTCTGAAAACAGCTCTCAGGGCTCTGTGGGGCTTGTCAGCTCTGCTTAGACTCAAACTGGCCCACCGAAACTGTGACAAAACATTGACAGACGAGGAACAAAATTTGTCCTTTCCAGGCCTGCATGCTTATCTGATTTCTTAAGCTCAAATATGGAAGGAAGAAGGTGATTTAAGTTGACACCCCCAATATTAAGATGGTGAAAGTATTAGTTTTATGTACAATATGAATAACTCTGACGATAAAGAGAAAAGATGTGGAATAAAGAATGCTTTTACATTTTCAAAACTTGAAATTTCTACATCGTAGTACCTATATTACTTTAGGAAGATTCCTTAGGTATAGTTTCCTTTATGTAATATAAAAGTGATTTAAACTGTCAATGAAGTTAACATTTAATGAGTACCTTCTCTGTGCCAATGATTTCATTTAATCCACTCAATGATACTATATGGTAAGTGTCTAGGATTCTCTATTTTCAGATGAAGAAACCGAAACTTAGAAAAGTTAACTGCCTGCCTGAGGTCATACAGATAGGAAGGAGCAGAGCGGGGACTCCATTCTAGGTCTGTTAGTCTGTCCAATTCCAGAACCACTGGCCTACACTGTTTCTACATTTGTTTCTATAATTGTTTTTAAATTCTTGATGACATTTGACTAAAAATCATATAGTCCAGGCAATTAGAAACTCTCATATGTTTGGAAATTAAGAAATACATTTTTAAGAACTTTAAGACTGAAGGAAATAATGGAAAACCGTTGGAATTAAATTTGTAAAATACCCAAAATCAGAACTTGTGGAGTACAGCTAAAGCAGGATTTGGGTAGGGAGATGAAAGAACTGATTGCCCAAGATGTAGACTGGACAAAAATGCATAAAATTCCTCTAAAAATAAAATTCCTCTAAAAATCCTTTTTCATTCTAGATAGATATTATTTTGCATAAGAAAGGCAAATTGGAAATATTTATTAAAATAGCATATCTTTTGATCCAGCAGTTTGTCCTCCAAAAATATTGATGAAACCTTTCAAAAGCTTATGTACAAGAATATTAATTGCAACATTTTAAAAATAAAAAAAATAAGCCCCAAGACCCATACTGAAAAAAAAAAGAATTGATTGCCCAAATAAAAGGAAGGTTAATTAACAATTATATCCAGACAAGGCACACAACATAAGCAATCTGAGAAAAACTAAATGTATGGTGACCCAGCCTCAGAAGATTTATTTGGTCATATGTTTATATTATAAAGAAACGGCTAAAAATTAATGAGCTGATCATTCAACCAAAGAAGTTAGAAAAACAATAAATTGAAAGACAAAAAAAGAGATAGTTTGGTAAAAGCAGAAATTAATGGAATAGAAAACATTCAATAGAGAGAAATAAAGCCAAAGTTGATTTATTGTAAAGACGAATGATATTGTCTGCCAAGACTAAGAAAGAAAAAAAGGTCTAGATAAATATCAACATGAAAAAGGAATAACTGCAGATGTTAGATTTAATAAAAAAAAAAAACATTATAAACAACCTTATACCAGTTCATTTTAAAGCTTACACAAAATGAAAAAATTCCTAGAAAAAATAATTTATTAAATTCACTCAACTAAATAGAAATCCAGTGTAAGACTACAAAAGATGAAGATGCTGAATCAGTCATTAAAACTCTTCCCACAAAGATAGTTATCAGGCTTAAATGGTTTTACTGATAAATTCCTCCCAAAATACAAGGAATAAAGAATTCCAATTTCATATAAACTATCTCAGAATACATAAAAAGGAGTACACCCTCTGCTCATTTGATGAGTATAATCTCAGTGCTAAAACCCAACAAGAACAATGTAAGAAAGAAAAAGTATACATTATTCTCAATCATAAATAGTGATGGAAAAGTCCTAAATATATATTAGAAAACCAAGTCCAGCAATGTATAAAAGATAATACATCATGAATAAGTGAGATTAATCACAAGAATACAGGTTGGTTTCATATAAATCAATGTAACTCTCCACAGTAAGAAGCTAAAGGAGAAAATTCATAAAGTGTTTGATAAGATTCAACAACCATTCACATTAAAAACTCTCAGGGATAGAAGAAAATGAACTTGATAAAAGGTAACACAAAACCTACAGCAAACACAGTGAAATGCTGAAAACAAGCTCTTAAAATTCAGAACTAAAAACACCTCACACTCTAACCATTAAAAGTACATTACTGAGTCTGTTAAGGAAGGTTCCATTAAGCATCGATGAAATTCAGTTTGAGATCCCAAAGTGAGTTTGTGTTGCTGCACATAACATGCTATGAACAGGAGTGTGTGGAGAGGAGATGAATTAGACACTATCACTTTATTCCAGGCCAGGCTACAAATGTGACTCAAACCTGAAGTACAAGAATGAACAGCAATTTATTAGGGATGGGCTTTAAAAGAGGAAGTAGAAACAAGAAAAAAACTTGAGGATATTAACTCTCTTAATCTAGCATCTTCAGAGAATGAGTAGTTTTCTATTAAATCACAGTTCTAGGAAATTTAAGCTCATTCTTTGAAGCTTTGACCATAACCACTGAGGGAGAGAACTTTCCAAGCAGCAGGCCGTTGGCTCTTTTAGAAGATGCCACCCGTACTGATGCTTTCTTGATGACTCCGGGGCACAGTATTCTGAGTATCAGGTTCAGCAGGATGGCCTGATGCCCTTCGGGGAGTATCAAGAAGCAGAGGATTTTTCCACCGGCAGGAGTATTTTCTTAAATTTTGTCTTTTCTTGAGTTTTTGCTTCTTGATGCCAAGTGAGTGAGAGCAGTATATTCCAGAATTCTTAGGTGACAGATTTTTAATGAAGCCTTTTCAGCTGATTTGTGGGGACTCAACTCGAGATGTACTAAGAAATGGTACCATAAAAGACAAAAACATATCTGGCCAGTACTATAGGCATAACAGAGGAATATTTTCTAAGTTCCACCACCCAGCATGTGTAAACGTGGTAAACAGCACGTTGAAAAACTTGCAAGACTGGGATGAAAAGCATTCCTCCTCCTTCAAGGAGCAGCTGTGGTCTTTAAGGATAAATGAACATGTCTAAACATGACAAATTACATGCTTTTTCCCCCTCCGTGTGGAGGAGAAAATCATGAATATAAATCACTCTTCCAAACAGTATTTATCTTCTAAAAATAAATTTTGAGTTGTGAAGAATGATATACTAAGATTATATAAAACATTAAGAATGTACTTTGACTAGATTTCATTTTAGTTGTTTAAAGTATAATCTTCACAAATGACTATCACATCATCAATAAACATATATTGAAGACAAGGGAGATATTGGGCTAAGTGTGGTCCAAAGAAAGGGACCTAAATCATGGTTTTTAAAGCTCAAAGAATTTATTCGACTGAAGCGATAAGGCACACGGTACCAAAACAGAACAGATATGCGTGTTACAACATGAGTTTGGATAAGTGATGAAGGAATTTAGTAGTATTTTGTAGTTTAAGAGATGGCTAAAGATCTGGTAGTTTGAGATAAAGAGACAGATAAAATTTAAGGTCAGAACAGATTTCTCAAGGTCATTTACTCAGTTTTTAGTAAATATTGGTGAAGGTTAGCAATTCCCTCAAAATCATAACCAAACATATGGCATAGTTGTAAGTTAATGTTTTAGTTTCTAAATGTAGGACCCTGCATTTGGCTACGTGACCTTTAGGAAGTCCTTTAACTGCTCTGAGAAGCTTGATTTTCTTATCTGTAAAACAGGGTTTTTAAATCTGTTCGCTAAGCTGTTAAAACACTCAAATAAAATGATATTTACTTCTATCCTGCAAAATACCATATATTTTTGTTTGGGGGTTAGTTTTGAAGTAATATTCTCCTCTAATTTAAATTAAAAGTTAACAAAGAACAAACTACAGTTACTAATAAGAGTAATTTGCCCTACTTTGGGGCAAGCATAAAAGTTATTAAATGTTTGATTATTAAGCTTGTTATCATACATGATTGTGATTATTATTACTTTTATAAAATCAGACCAGGTATTTTAGTTTGTCTCATTTTCTGGGTAGCTTGGAGACAGACCCACTTCACTACAGAGTCTAAAGTTCTGTCTGCCAGGTCTACAGGAGGACAAAAAACTTCCAGCAGAATTAGGGTATTTCCCCCTCAATTCAGTTAACCATTGGCATAATCTGTTCACACAAACGCCCCCTGGATAAGAAACAAGGATTGAAGGGGAAATAGTCATGAGCCACATAATGACGGTTTAGTCAACAATGGAGCACACTTATGACGGTGGTCCCGTAAGATTATAATGGACCTAAAAAATTCCTACCACCTGGTGACACAACAGCCATTGTAATGTCACAGTGCAACGCAGTACTCACTTGTATGTGGTACATGTATGTGGTACAAACCAGTCACATAACAAACAGTATAACACATGCAATTATGCACAGCACACAATACCTGATAATGATAATAAACAACTATGATACTGGTTTATGTCTTTACCTTTTGTTATTTTAGAGTATATTGTTTCTACTTATAAATATGCCATGTTATACCAACAGCAGCCTCGTGTTTACCACGTCTCTTGTTGCATCATTTCCTCTTATGCTTGATTTAATCTCGTCATTTTATAAATTTAGTGTAGCCTAAGGGAACAGTCTTTATAAAGTCTACAGTGGTGTACAATAACATCCTAGGCCTTCAAACTCACTCCCCACTCACTCACTGACTCACCCAGAGCAACTTCCAGTCCTGTAAGCTCCATTCATGGTAAGTGTCCTATGCAAGTATACAATGTTTTATCTTTTATCTGTATTTTTACTGTTCCTTTTCTATGTTCAGGTATGCTTATATACACAAATGCCATTGTTACAATTGCCTTCAGTATTCAGTACAGTAACATGCTGTACAGGTTTGCAGCCTAGGGGCAATACACCATACCACACAGCCTAGGCATGTAGCGGGCTATACTATCCAGGTTTGTATAAGTGCACTGTATGATGTTCGCATTACAATGAAATCCCCGAATTACACGTTTCTCAGAAAGTATCCCCATCATTAAGTGACACATGACTATATCAGAGAATGAACATGAATTTTCCTTTACACATGGTATAACAAATACAAAATTCATTCAAGTATTTCAAATGATCAAGCATACACCCAATCCCACCGTTCCCTCTCAATTAGTAATCCCTGCAGAAAATCAGGAGGATACCATTTAAAAACACAAAACCAAAAAGCTATTAGAATAAAAATGATATCCAGGTCTCAGGTCACAAACTGGCAGGCCTGCAGGGTGATTCTGCCCACAGAGAGGTTTTGTTTAGTCTGCAAAGCGTTGCTATTGTTTTTAATTTGAATTAGTTGCCAACTTAAAAAAATAGCAAGCTGGAATTTTTACATAAAAATCCAAACTTCCAAATTCTCCTGAAAAGGTACAAGGCTATTAACAAGGTAATAACTGTTACTACCAAAACTTAGGGATAGTTGTCTTTCTTCAGATGAGCTCCCTGTCGAAACTGAGGCCCACTGCTGAGCCAGCCCCCCATCAACGCCTACCCCTTGGGCTCACATCTATCATTAGTGGCATTTGGGAATAAACACTAACCAGCCAAATTATGTCACTCTTTCTGGTGACTTTCACAGCAAGGGGAGAAGGGGATTAGAATCAGACAAGAGTGGTAACTTTTTTTTTCCATCTAGAAATAAAGTGACCTCAGAATAAATGCATACTGGGAGGCATCTGGGTTGGACTAGGCCTGGAGAAGGTACACTCATACATCCTCCCTCTCCCACCCCTCTAGCCCACAACTACCCAATGCAGAGCCAGAAAGACAGAAAGGAAATACAAGGGTCACCATCTGGCAGGTCTTGGTAACATCGCTGACAACTGCCTGCCTACATTATCTCCTCATCCCAGAGAGAGACTTGAAATAAAAAAGGCAGGCCTTCAGAACACCCTGCATAAAGGGAAGGCCACAAGCATTCCCAATTCTAGAATACCGCAGATGACAGACTTAGCAGACTAGGGCCTAAGAGGTGAAGTTTGGTGTTTGGAAAGTAGGTTCCCTTCACACATTTGTTTGATGAATGAATGACTCTGGACCAGTTATTCCTGATGCCTCAATTTCCTTATTAGAAATGTAAAACTACCTGGAGTGAAGCCAGGAGATTTCTATCTGAAAAGTAGGTAATTATAAATAAGATCCGTAGCTAATCTCCTATTGTTATAATGTGTTAAAATCGAACGAGTAATAATACCTCTGTAAATCGTTCCTAATATGTAAGTAAAATGCTAACAAAGTGTTTATGAGTAGCATAAACCAAGGTTCAATTCTAGCAGACAGTATCCAGCGAGGAGCCAGGAAACCTGCCCTGAGCGAAGAGTCAACAGACTGTGTATCCTGGGCAGCGACTCTTCCTCTAGCTCTGTAATAGGGGGGTAGTACTAATTACCTCTCCGCTCCTACTTTGTAAGGATGTCGTCATGTCTATAAACCGTTTGGAGTCCCTCCAAACAGAGGGTGATACATAAATAGGTCATATTCATTATTAGTAGTCTTACCTCACAAGGTGCTTCAATGGGAGGAGAGCTTTATAGATACCTGGTAAACATGCCTAACTGCTTCCCCTCTCCCAGTGAGGAAAAGGCGGGGGATAGAGGCAGCAGAGGAAGCCCAGATTAGCACCCACCTCTGTTCTGATGGATACTGGTTGTCAGGCATCATCTTTGGCACCTGCAGGGGCTGATGAGGTGGCCGAGGGACTGCAAAGGTTTGCTGCTGTGGTCCAGGGTCTGGAAGCGAATGAGGGGTTGGGGCAGGGACCACACCTTGTACTGGGCCAGCTGCAGAAGGGTGTGCCGAGGTGGGCAGAGTTGCCTGAGGTGGGGGAAATAGGGAATTCTGATGGGTGGGTGACAGGGGGGTGGTAGGAGGGGTTAATGGCTTGAACCCAGAGGGAGGCTTCCTATCATAGGCACTGTAAATAGAAAAAGAGAAGAAACCATTAGGCTGCAATGAAGCCATTAGCTGGTCACCTGGTCCAGCAGCCCACGGTTACCAGGAAATGACAGCATTAACATAGTCAAATTGCTGGCAGCCCTGAGGGAATATTTGTACCTCTGAAAAGTGACAAACACACTGCGTCACAGGGACTTGTTTAACACTTCTAGTGATTCTTCTCAAAGATAATTTTAGCCTCTGCTTCCGGTTGCCTTCCCCCGCTCCTTCCAAAAGAATTCTCCATGTATGCACATGTAGGGGTGGATGGATGGAATGGGGGGAGAATTTATGCCTTGGGAGCGGTTTTCTAGCCCTCTTTCCCAAGTGTAATATTCCAGGGTTCCCAGGAATTAGTCAGAATTTTTGTTAACGATAAATTCCTGCTGTAATATCACTTGAATTAACAACTCTTCTTCCCCATTTCAGGCAGATCTATGTTTATCTTCTAGAGCAAAGAATGATTTAAAATTAAAGCTTCAGTCCTGGGGCTTGAATATTCT
Source organism: Lyroderma lyra (assembly GCA_004026885.1). Lineage (NCBI taxonomy): Eukaryota > Metazoa > Chordata > Mammalia > Chiroptera > Megadermatidae > Lyroderma > Lyroderma lyra. The sequence continues at coordinate 137,165 of PVJL010003221.1, forward strand.
TAAGTAAAGGGCATAAGCATTGAAGCTTTTTCATATATTCTGATTTGAAGATTATTTCTTTGGTGCTCAAAGTTCACATTAACATATGATAGACATGAAGAAGTGTATATTCTCTCCCTGAAAGCCCCACATCAAATACCCCAGTATTCAAGGTTCTTTCCGTCAGGAGGGCTCAGTACCCCCAAGAACTCAGTTCCCCCGGCAGAGCTGGTCTAGCACTCTTGCATTTTATGTTCAACACCAAGGCCCCATCTGGACTAGCCCATACCCAGAGGATCGCATTGCCAGGAATGATGAGGTTGATACCCTGAGTTACAGTCAGCCTGATGGCTACTTGCTGGGCAGCCTTTCTCTGGCTCCACTTACCAATAGTTGTAGAGGCACTTTTCTCCGTAGTTAGCACCAAGAGCCTGCTCGTGGCTACAGGACGACAGCTCAGAGGAGGGGCTGTGTAGCTCCCGCTTAATCTTGGCTGGAGGCGGGGCATGAAGCACCACTGAAAGGAGAAGGGAGATGAGGCAGAAGCAGAGAGGATGAGCAGGGAGCACAATAATCCCTTCTGCAAACCCCTTAACAAGCTGATTGTTTTGGAACTCATGTCAAGTCACATGCCAAGGAAAGCCAAAAACTCAAACTCAGAGCTGTCCATCTAAAACCAGTGAAAAGTTCTTTAAAGTCAGAAATCATCATCTGACACTTTTATTAGCCAAATTTTTTTTCCAAATTTTTTTGGTGTTGGATCTGCTGTCCAAAGGCTCTAAACCCCTTAAAAATTCTGCAGGTGACACTTAAAAAAAAAAAAAAGGCATGTTAGCAAACCAAAGATTGCAGGCATGAAGAATTTTGTATCCAAACAGATAAAACAGACAAAACTATATTGGTGGACATTACACATTAGCTTATCAAAGGCTTGAAATTGCTTTGGCAAATACATTTCATATACAGAGGTATATTTACAAATTAAATATAAGATTTTTAAAAAGTCCTTTCTCAAGCAACTCTAAATATTAGGTCCAAGTAAGAAATACTTAACTTTAGGTACATTTCAAAAATTATAAAAGCAAAGAAATACACAAAGAACCAAACCACAGCCTAGGAAACGCTAACTGCAGAGAGGAAAAGTCCATCTGCTCTATGCCTTTCCCAGTGACCAACCAGGAAGGGCAGGTTATCAGAAGCAATCCTTTCACAGGTGGTGCCAATCACTTTTCCTAAGTTGATGAAATAGTACCCAGAGCTGTTGCTTTATGTTTGGAAGTCAACTGCATATTTCATGTGATTCTGAGAGAGCAAAGTAACCAGAACTTTCAAATCAAGGTGACTTACATACAGTGGCCAAACCAAACCAAACCAGGTTTGTCTTTTCTGCCTTACCTAGGAGCTAACTCATTTTAGAGGGGACATTACCCAAAGTAGAAGACAAAAATCTAAAGATGCTGCACTACGAGGGCTGTCTTCTTCTAGCTATAGGTTAGATTGTTACTCTGTCCAGCTAGCTTGGCCAGTGTGGGAGGAGAATGAGTTAAGCTTTTGTGACAGCTACTTTCCACTGCATCGAAGGTCTCAGCTAACCACAGTCCGTGGTTAAATAGCTAACCACAGTCCGTGCCCTGGTTACCCACTAAAATTTTGTTTGACTCAATGTTTACTCCTAAAATACTTTCAAGAGCTTAGTTAATTCTTAGTGATTATACTTAGGGAGAATTATTTAAACAATCATCCCTTTTCTGCCTGATAAGACTGAACAATCTTCAGGCCAATTGGCTTCTTGGTGCCTCCTCCACCCTGAATTCTGGTCTCAGAAGTGAGCAAATGAGACAGATGACCCTATCATAGATGACAAGTTTATAAAGCAAAGTCTTGGCAGAGGCTGACTGAAAAGGACAGGTTTTCATAATTCCTGCCCTACATAATGCCAACTGCTATTCCTGAATACATGAAATAAACTCAGAACTGGCAGATTATATTTAGAAGTCATTAGAGTCTCTCTCATGATTTTTTGATGGTGACATCATGGCAGCCAACCCTCAATTGTTATGAAATGTTTTCAGATATTCAGACACAGAAAGTGGCTAAACTTGTTGTCAGAACATTGTTAGTAAATGAGAAGGGAGAGCCAGGCAACTTGAATCAGGGAATCATTTCTCCAATGTAGTGGATATTCCGGTGGTTCCCAGCACAGTCCCTTTGTCATTGCCTCTTTTCTTCCCAGTCTTCCACCATAAAGTATTGGCAAAACGATGAGGAAAGGTGATGATGCCCCGCCATGTAAACAAATGTTCCATGTCCTTGGAAAGCCTACTTTTCTTACTTGATCTAAAGATTATCTAAAGAAAATAATTTATAATCATTGTTTTTCCTAACTTTAGAAAGTAAACAATTCTAATATTATTCAATTTGCTCATTTCACGTTTTAGAAATGTATTGACATTTTCATAGTATTATTATAAAAGTTGGCAGTTCTACTGACAAGATTAACACCAGAGGGTAAACCAGGCTGCCACAGAAGAAAAACTTTATAATGGCTTCAGGAACAAAGTATATCCATTTTGCAAGAGAATCTAAAATGCCAGCTAATTCCAATGCCTTGATTTCTTCAAATCTACATAGTACTTTTAGCGTGAACCACACCATTTTGGCCCTAAGTTATATGGTATCTTCTGCCATCCCCAAATTGTTTTATATCTAGAATCCTACGTTCTCTACACAAAGGAGGAGTGAAAAGACTATCTGATGAGTGCTATGGTCTGAGTGTTTGTGTTCCTCTCAAATTCATATGTTGAAATCCTAATGCCCAATGTGATGGTATCTCAAAGTGGAAGACTTTGGGAGATGATGAGATCATGAGGACAGAGCCACGTGAGGACAGAACCAGACCACACTGCCACCAGATCTCAGACTTCCAGCTTCTAGAACTGTAAGAAATTCTGTTTTTCATAAGCTACCTAGCCTGTGATACTTTGTTATGGCAGCCTGAATGGACTAAAATGATGAGTGACTGAATGTATTATATTTCCAATTAATTCTTAACCACATCTACCTTATAAGACCAGGTATAATGTTAGTCATAAATATTATTCCCCCCAGGAATCAACCATTCAAAAGAGAGAGAACAGAGTGGAACACAGCAGGAATGAGAATTGCAACTTTCACACATCATTGACAGGAAAGCCATTGAGGGGCCCTGCGAGTGACAAGGAAGAAGGCTCAGCTCTGCGAAGGGACTGCTGGGCCAGAGGATGTGTGAAGGAGCCTGATGATGGCATGCATTAGTCAGAGACAGTCGTGTATTTCAAGCAGGAACTTAGAAGCCCAAGGAATGAATGCTCCTTGCTTTCAGTCTGTTCCCTCCTTTGGAACATGAGATATGTGATGCTGCCTTGAGAAATAAAGAAAATGGCACAGCACCTTGCAGATGGTGCTATGATGTATAATTATACACTGTGCTTTCAAAAATAGAGTATTTACCTTCACAGAGGCAACTTACTAAATGATGACTGAGACCTAGGACTTGAAAGCATGGCAGCAAATTGGAACTGAGAAAGGATCATGAACTCCTAAGAAGTATGAACAGAAATGCTAAGAAAAGTTGACTATTTGAGTTGATAAACAGTTTCTACAGTTAGAAATTTGGAGTTTAAGCTCAGTTATAGAAGATGGGCCCATAAAGTCAATGGTGCTCTGACAACAATTCCTGGTGAATATGGATCACCTTCCTTGTTGTAAAGACTTCAATCATAGATTTACTGACCCTCTCCCACAGGCCAGGCATCCTGGAGGTCCTGGGGATGTGATATAAAGCAGAACAGACATGGTCCTTTCTTCATAGCATGTATAATTTAGTGAGGAATCTGACATTTAGCATCTTCTCATAGATGTAATTAGGGCTAGACTAGGGCCTCACAGTCCACTTAATCCAGGCCCTTACATTTAGATAAGGACACTGAGGCCCAAAGGAGTTAAAGGAATTGCTCCAAGTCCTGAGCTGCTGGCTATTAGAGGGGAAAGGAGGGAAGAGTTCCCCATTGTCATTTCAGTAATCTACCACACTGACAGAAATGGGAGATATTTTATTCACCTACTTTGTACATTAAAAATAGAGGAAATAAAGCTTTTTCCCCCAACTAAAACAACAAAAACACCACGTTATACCTGGTTGAGAAAAAGTGCTGTAAACCAAGGGAAAAATGGTAAGAAATAGCTCTGGGAAAGAACAAGGTAGACAGATCAAGAGACAGGCAGCCAGACAGGCCCCTTAGCATTTACTTTGTGCCAAGTTGCTCTTACGTTATTTTATTTAATCTTCCCAACCCAGTAAGAAAGCTACGTCCACTGTCACTATTTTATAGAAGGTAAAACTAAGGCTTAAAAATGTTAAGTAACCTGTGCCAGTCGCAGAGCTATAAGTGATCAGGACTCCTACCTAAACAGTTCTTAGTCATTCCATCATATTACCTCCTAAGGAACCCAAGAGAAAAAGACTAAATAAAAAAGGGATTGAAAGAAATAGGGAGAGATGGAGAAGGAAGACACCACCAAAGGGAGTAGAAGAATACTTTTTGTCACCTCACATGGTCTGTATCCTCATGTTTACTCTGTATTCTCCAGCTGAAGGCACACCAGGTGAATTCACTCAAGGATTTACACCTTCCCTCATCTCTAGGCCACCAAAATGTCCAGGATCCCTCCCTTACCGCTACAGGCAGCTACCATCTCTTGACTCCAGTAGACTTTACTTCTTACAATCCTTGCCCCTAGTTCCAGTGTTCCATTAAAAGATCTCATTCTCCTTTCTATATTCCAGCTGACCTAAATCTTTTGCTCATTTAGGTAATTGCAGACCCTTTGGAAGACCCAGTATCTTCTACAGCCAGTCACTGACTAGCTAATATTGTTGCCCTGGATACCATCTCTCCCACTAATGCCCTGCCCCTCCTGAAATTGTTTCTTGACTCTTAATGGCACCTGGGCAAGAGCATTTTGAGTAAGCTGTCCAGACCCCTACTTGACTGTAAGAATTCTGCCAATGGGGGTTCCCTGGTGGTGTAGTGGCTAGGCTTCAGCACTTCCAACACTGCGCAGCCTGGGTTCAATTCCCAGCCAGGGAACTACACCCCACCCCCACAAAAAAAAAAAAAAAAAAAAAGAATTCTGTTAAGGATCCATGCAAAGATACACAGGGTCCATTAGAAGTCAACACCTGGATTTGAGTTATGATTTTATTACAAAATAATAATCATACATGCTTATCATTTTGTAATAAAAGATTTGGTATAGATTACCAGCTCATAAAAAAGAGGTGTTATTTGTGCCAGACCCTGTATTTGAGAATCTCTGCCTGTCAGGGGTACGAAAGACAAGTATGGCTGGCTGACAAGATTTTAAGTCATTAACAGCATTTTAAATTTAGGTATAATGTTCACAAATCACCAACTTAACTTCACAGTTGCTCTTCTTACTACAGAACTCCTTGGAGGATTTTTCTATCTGACAGTCATGAAAAATCAGGCCTGATCCTAGCCAATGCAATAAGTCAAGCAAAATAAATAAAAGGCAAAGGATTAAAAAGGAAAAAAATATACTGTCATTATTCACATACAGCCTGGTTGTGTATATAGAAAATACAAAAGTATCTACAAAGTATAAGAATCAATAAGCTAATTTATCAAGATCATTAGACTGATATATAAAAAGAACTATTTGTATATACCATAACTAAAACAATGTGAAATTTAAAAAAAAATTTACAATAGCAGCAAATAACATCAAATACTTAGGAACACATCTAATAAAAAGACATGTAAGATGTCCAAACTGAAAACTACAAAACCCCGAGGAAAAGTAAAGAACTCTCAGTAAGTTGGAAGGAGATATATAGTATGTTCATGGGTTGGAAAGCTTGATATTACCAAGATATCAATTCTTCCCAAATTAATCTACAGGTTCAAGGTAACCACAAAACAAACTCTCAGCACTATACAGAAATGAAAATGAAGAAATTACAATTACACTTAACAAGGTGGAATTTCACCAGACTCAAAAGGGTACATACTGTATGAGTCCATTTATAGAACTTTTAAAAAGAGACAAACCTAATCTATAGTGTTAAAAGTCAGGATAGAGGTTACTCTTGAGTCTGAGAGTAGTGCCTGTTCAGGGAGCACAAGGAAGGAGTCTTCTTCTATACTGGGAAGTTCTGGGTCTTGATCTAAATGCTTGGATAGTTTGTGAAAATTTATTAAGCTGTACCATTATGATTGCTGTATGTTATTTCAATTAACTTTCTATTGTTTTAAAAAAGGAGCCCTGTTCTGGTCAAATAGCATCCTTGAGTTCATACTTAGATTTCTTAAATTTTAGAAGGTCTTTCTTTTGTGATTGTGTAAAAGTTTTCCAAAGAAATAACCAATTGTTTTAAAATAGAAAAAAGTAAGACATACTGGCCCATCAAGAGAAATAATAATTCTCCCAGGTGACAAAATCTGTTTCCTACCCCCCCAGTACAGGTCTGTAGAATCTGTCCAAGGAAGCTACCCCATGCTGGTGCTGGCAGTGAACATCAGTATTTGGGGGGGCGGGGGGAGGGGGTAGCTCCGTGGCTGGGAATCGAACCCAGGCCACAGCGTTGAGAGCGCCAAAGCCTAGCCACTACACCACGAGGGAACTCCAAACATCACTATTACAGCACTGAAGAGCAAAACAAAGGAAGACACTTTTGAATGTTACGATGAAGTGACAATTTAATTCAAAAGAAATTTTTTTAGAAAGACAAAAAAAAACCACCATGTCTAATAAGCCTTTCCTTTGGTGCTTCATAATCACCCAAGTTTCAATTTGCCCAGACTTTGTCATGAACATACAACGTTTATGTAGTTACTGAGTGCTAAATAAACTGCCAATCAATCAGTTCCGCTGCAGTCTAAGTGGAAGAGAGACGCAGCCCATCCTTATTTCTCCCGCTTCACACACGGCCTGGCTGGCCTTCCTCTGGCTGTCACCGCTCCGGCGTTGTTTTGGGTTTTCTTCCTCCCTTCTTCAGTTTCATTACCTTCCTCTGGGACAGACTCATCTTTCCTAAGTCAGCTGTGCAGGCCTGGCCGCAGGGTGGACCTTATTTGTTCACACTCGACAGCCATGATCTTCTTACTTTACATGGAAAGTTGTGTCTCGTGACGGAAGTTGACCAGAACGGCACGTCCGTGAGGCTGTTTCTCAGGTGGCTAGCCTATGCCTCCAGGGCCTCTCCCGGCACTTCTGAACAAACATGATGTGGAACGTATGCAGTTGGGGTCAGAGAGTTCTCAGGATTCTGGAGGCGTACCCCTCAAGTGAAGGTCCATTCTTAACCTTGCTGCTTTGTTCCTCCCTTAGACCACTACCACTTCACTACACTTTCCTCCACAGCAAGAAACATATACTGTTTAGTTCAAGAATGCAGGGAAGGAGAGCCCGAGACACATGTCCATCCTGTTCTTTGGTTATGGCAGTGAACATGAAGAAGGCAGAGAGACACATGTAATATAAAAATAACGCTGGCAAAACAGGACCGAAGGAGCCACACGGAAGGCCGTGTGGCCTCTTCTCTCCTGATTTACCCTTAACTTGTCAGAGTACCCTGTTGGGAAAGACCAGAAGGCTTAAGTACTGTGTTTTGTGGTTTAAAGAGCACAACAAAGTCAAAGGGCCCGCTTTGCTGCCTTTCTTTAGCTCCAGGTTAGCCTTTTTTTGTATTTGTGTGTGGTGTGTTGAGTGTGTGTGTGTGTGATGCATTTTGAGACAATGCTCAAATAGCAAGTTAGGTAAGAAAAAAAAGGTAAATAGGATGAGACTTATTTTTTAATTTCTACCATATTACTAGAAGAGGTTAGAAATACGTTTTTATTCTAGAGGTGAGAAGATTAGAAATTCACTTCAAGCATAAAATACATTCCTAGTATCTCAATATTCTTCGTAATTGCTACAGCAGCACTAGTGCATGACAAGGGCTGAATACCTTGTTCTGAGAACCAAGGAGTTGAAGAGAGATAAAGTAAGTGGCTCTGGCACTTAAAAAAGAACATCTGGGAAAGGAGATGCCTTTTGGATTTCCAAACCAAGTAAGAGAATGCTCAAACCCACCTGCATGGTTAACATTGATTCTGCCTGGGAACAGTTTCTAAAAATAAAAATTTGAAGTGTTATCAAATTTAGTAAAGGGGAACAAATTCTAAAAGAACAATTGGAGGAGGTATAGGGGAAGGTGCCATTTTAATATCTGACACAGCTAACCTTTATAAGCATAAATTCAAAAATTGACTATAATGAAAACATCCATCAATAATGTCAACTATTTAGTAAGCTGTGCTAAAAAAGTTTTAATGAATCCCTCAAAAGCCCTCTCCCCAAACATACACAAACGATCTCTGATCCAAATATCTCCATCTGACTCACTCTGTGCTTTTACCAGTTTTAAGGTCAACACAACAACATGGATGTGAGAGGTGAGAAAATCAACAACACAGATTTCCAGACTTAAGGTCAGCACTCCTGTATGTTGTTTGCATTTCTACATATCCCTTAAAATTGTACCCTAAAAAAGTCAACAACTATAAAACTGGACAGGTCTCTTAAAAAATTTCAATGTTATAAAAAAAAAGATAGGCAGTTTGTTACAGATCAAAGAAGATGACAGAGGCATGACAGTAAATGCAATATGTGGTTCAAAACTCACAATATCAGTATCGGCTATAAAAAACATTTGGGAGATAACTGGGGGATTCTGAATATTAGTGAATGAAAGTTAGTTTTCTTAGGCTACGTAGAAGAATGTCCTTAATCTTTGGAAATGCACACTAAAGTATTTGGGAGTAAAAGGTCAAAATGTCTGCAACTTACTTTTGAATAATCCAGAAAGGAAAAAAAATCTAAATATAGAGTAATGAAAAAAATGTAGCAATATGTTTTAAAAATAAATCAGTAAGAGATATTATCCAAATTCTGAGGTACTTGGAGGGAAAAAAAAATCCCTTTATGTTACGGTTGACTAGCAGGTCAAAAGTAGAGTGCTAAGAACTTCAAAATCATGCTTTCACACGTGAGGAAAGCCACCCCTGGCCCGTTACCAAACTGGAAGGATACTGTCCTTTTATCTTGTACCTTTACTATGTTTGGATACTATCACCCCAGGAATCTAAAATTACACAAGGAAAAATGTGGGTCATACTCTAATATCTAAGCCAAAGTTTCTCAAAGATTTTTTTTTGCGGGGGGGGGGGGGCGGCTCTGGTCTACTTCAAAAGGAGACAAGAACACCCAAGAAAGGACACTGCTATCACCATGACTACTGCCCACTGCCACCTTTCCTACTGCCTGGGTAAAAAGACAGTAATTATGTAGGTACAAAATATTAACAAAACTAAAATCTATCAGTAATTCCATATACATATTAAACAGAAACTAAAACGTATGCCCAAATCAAGACTGCAAAGCTTACATTTACTCCTTGTGACTAATATACGCATACCAGGTTTAGAACAGCTGAATAACTCATTAGATTTCATCCCTAGAGTCCTCAAGAGGGTACAATGCAGCCATCATCAACCTGTAAAGGTTGGCAAAATTAAAAAGAATTGAGGTTCTTTTTCTTGAGGTTCTCCTTTATACTCTTCCCTCCCAAGCAGTTGGGTTGGCTTCTTCTGCTCATAAAAGTCGGAGCAGGGCCAGGGCCACAAGAAGCTTGAAGTGGGTGGTTTGGGCATTTGGTGCTGAGCCTTGGGGAAAAAACAACGCAAGAGTCTGGGGGTTCCAACTGGTCCAATCTAGCCTCTACCAGGCTAGGAGATTAGAAAGGAATGTGGAGCTGAAGACCTAAATTGTGTTAAGGAAAGAATGTTGGCTTGGAGAATCCCTTGCACATTTATGTTCTCAGAATCAAGAATCAAGTCTCTCCTTGCAATTCATAGGAAATAGCTAGGTGAGCATACCACCTACAGGAGCTTAGATGTCAGGGAAGCCTTATTCTGCAATCACAGTCTGCAAGAATATCTGCCATTTCTCCTGGGCAAAGTCCTACATGAAAAAGCAAGGCTTTGCTGTGGGATAGAATTTCTTTTTTTTTTTGGTATGTGAGTAGCTCCCTGACTGGGAATCGAACCCAGGCCGCAGCGCTGACAGTGCCAGCTCCGAAGCCTTAAGCCACTGCACCATCAGGGAACTCTGGGATAGAATTTCATCATCAGTTGATATAAGGAAAGATCTCTTCAGGATTATCAGAGCAGTAGTCATAATTTTAGATTAATCATGATGGTGGCGGGGGGGGGGGGGGGGGTTATGGTGTTGATTACTGTAGCCTATTTTTTCCTATTTCTCAGTGAGGACCAAAAGACTGAACATTATCCTGCTGATACTTCAGGGCTTAGGGTGTAGAATCAACCATGATGTGGCATTATTCATTAACAATTATGGAAGTCCTTCCTATACAGTCAATATCATTTGTACAATAAATAATACAAGAGCCAAATTAGCAACTGATAAAGCTAGCTTCTGGAACATCTGGCACTAGTTTTTTGTTTTGTTTTGGTTTTGTATGTGGGTAGTTCCCTGGCTGGGAATCGAACCCAGGCTTCAGCACTGACAGCGCCAGCGCCGAAGTCTTAAGCCACTGCACCACCAGGGAACTCCCACAGCTGGCACTAGGAATCAGATTTCTCCTATGCAGTAGGAAAAACGTACAGTCAACAGAACAGAGGCTTCAGGAATTGGTGTGTGGACAAAAGCACCACTTTTCATGATTTAGAGCTAGAAACTTGGGGTAATATATAATAAGCTCAAAAAAAAAAAAAAAAGAACTTTGAATTTAGTATGATATGGACTAAGAGAAAAGACAGTCAGTCTACAGCCATACCACCCTGAACACGCCCGATCTCGTCTGATCTCGGAAGCTAAGCAGGGTCGGGCCTGGTTAGTACTTGGATGGGAGAAAAGACAGTCAGAGTCAACAAATAGGTTTAGGGTTATATTGGCAAAGAAACAGAACCAACCCAAGAACGAGATTAAAGTCTTCATGACTCTGCATGAAAATGGCTGGGGAATACCAGAGTGAAATAATATCCAACCAAACTAGAGCCAACTCTTGGTACAGTGGAAAAAGAGGTGAGGGAAGAAGACAACTTTCTTGCCCATAAGAGTAGATGAGGTTATATCAAGCATTTGGAAATTCAAGAACTGGAATCTGTTTTGGGATGCAAGCCCAGGAATACTCTGTTGGTGAGCTCCTGTTAAAAAATCACAGACACTTACTTGAAGGACAGTGTAGAGACTGTGTCTCCTGAGAGTCCTCTCTCAATTCACCAATTGGATGGCATAAAAACAGGGTTAGTAGGGTCATCAGAAGATTACTTCAGAATTCTGAAAATGAAAGCCCCAAAGCTCTGAATACAAGCATTAGAAATTAAAGGGAGGAAAAGAAGCTTAGAAAAAAACTGGCCCAACTTTGAAAATGTATAAACAGCATTAGTAGAGTGGTATCTGAAACATCTCTAAGAGGCAACCTGCAAAGGCAGTGGAATTTCTCCCAGGATACAGGAATTAGTTACTAATGGACTTTCTCCCACCTGGGTTTTAAATTAGACAACAGAGTTGATAGCATGAAGAAGTAAAACCAGGAGGCTATGCTCTGTAAGCCTCTCTTCCATTTTCTGTTTATCTCGGATAACCCTAAATCTCTGCTATGGATTCTAGCTGACAAGAGCAACATGCGTCTATGTACTGGGTTTGCAGAACTTTGCTTTCTTTGGGGAAATGCTGGCCATACACAGGATCGGTGCTTTGATGACAAGATGCTATAGTGCTCACATTGGGTCTGGAGAGTGAAATGTTTGTAAATTCTGTTTATAGAAGGATGGTGTTATGGTATTTTGTGCCCTTTACTGCTCCTCGAAATGTAAACTATATGCTACAAGATGGAGTAAAATAATGGAGAAATCTAGCTTTGAAGATGCCAAAGCAGTTTCAGCTTAAGAAGCTCCTAGGTTGTAGCTTCTGTTAGACAAAGCCCTTCTGGCTAGAGTGAAAGGAGGAAACAATGAAAATGATGGGTTTTACACTTATAAAGAGATTTTAATTTATCTGTGGGAAAGGGAGACTGACTTGACAAGGGGGTTATATTTTACAGAAAAGGGCTTTTTAGGAGCATTCTTGCATTGAACTATAATGTTTATATTATCTAGCGGTTTCATATACTTAAGAGGAGGGGATGATTTGGAGTTTGCTTCTGCTAAGTCCAGCGCAATGATTCTAACATTGATTACAGCAAAAATCTGCCCCCCTCCCTTCTCCCCTCTTCCACTGCCTCTCTCAGCAATGGCAGCAGCTGGTCGCCAGAACCAGCACATGGTATCTCAAAATCAAATCACCAACTGAAATACTACTGGTCAGAAGATGAAAGGCTAAATTTTTGCCCATGAAAGTCAGTTTGAGAGGTCACCATATAATGTGCAACTGCAACCCAAAAGGGGGGATAGTAGCACTCAGGCTCACCACTGAAATGGGGGGTGGGGCTCAAGGTTTCCCCTACCTCTTTTCTCCCCCTCCAGAGAGGAGAAATGTGATGCAAGTCAAGGATGACAAGGTTGTAAAGGACAGTGGGAGGACAGCTTTGGCTAGGAAGAACAAAAGTGATCCTCATGCTGCAAGGGGTGGACACTGCTCCAATCCTCCACAGGTTGAGAGGTGCTAAAGTAATGACACAGGTGATTTTTAAAGGTTTCTATTCTAAATCTGGCTAAAACAGAAGAATTCATGCTCCTTCATATTAATGTTCCTTCTTTCCTCTTCCTCAAAGAAATAGTCATGTTAGTAAGAGGAGTCCACTTAAGATATATGTACTAAATAAGAAATGTCCTAACTCACAGATGGGCAACTGTGGGTATGAAAGAACAAGTGTTTATCATGGAATAGCTACATAATATTATTCTTGATACCAAACTGCAAATCTTTCAAATAGTCATTTCCAAAAAGAAAAACCTTTTATCAATTAAAGAAGATAATTCAATACCAGTTGTGGTAGAGAGGTTTTTTTTTTTGACCCAGATAAACTAGTTTCAGATTTACTTTTTTTAAGTTCACACTCTCTCCACACTTCAGTATTATTTTTGAAACAGCTTGGATTTGTGCAGTTCCTTTTCTTTAGAGGACTCACTTATCCTAACAATTTAGGGTTGTTACTTTAGAATTCTGAAAATGGAAACCCAGAGGCCTTGAATGTAAGAGTTACAAATTTAAGGGAGGAAAAGGAACTTAGAAAAGAACTGGCCCAAATTTGATTGAGGTAGGGCTTGTGTATTAATAGATACGGGGCTCTTTCATAAAAATATTTTGTACAGAGTGATATATCTAATTGCATAAGAGTGCTACATCCCAAAACCTGAGGGCTACAGAGAAAACAAAGCATCTGACAGTCAAGTAAAAGGCTTGTCTCAATGTACAGAGCTAACTGGGAGGAGAGTCAAGATAAAAATAAGTGGTTTCTCTGGTTTTGAATGAACGCCCTTTTGACCACCAGAGGGTAGGTACCTTTTTAGACCTTATGCAGCGGTTCTCAACCTGTGGGTAACGACCCCTTTGGGGGTCGAATGACACTTTCACAGGGGTCGCCTAAGACCATGGGAAAACATATTTCCGATGGTCTTAGAAACCGAGACAACCCTCCTCTATCCGTCTCCAGGCGGGTCTGCCCACATGCAGACACGCCCACATATGAGTACTCGGCGTGATGACATCATCGCACCAACCCCATCACATACACTCCATACAAATACAGGTGTATTGTGACAGGGTTGGCGTCATAATGTACTTATGTGGACCAGTCACACATGTGTAGAGAACAGCTACTGTGTAGAAAGCAGCTGCTGTGTTGAAAGCAGCTACACCATGCTTCAAGACAAAATTTCATTTATTTGTAATTAGAAACAAATATTTCATAATGTATAATTATATATTGGTTTTGTGATTAATCACTATACTTTAATTATGTTCAATTTGTAACAATGAAAATACATCCTGCATATCAGATATTTACATTACGATTCATAACAGTAGCAAAATTATAATTATGAAGTAGCAACAAAAATAATTTTATGGTTGGGAGTCACCACAACATGAGGGTCGCGGCATTAGGAAGGTTGAGAACCACTGCCTTATAGCCTGGAGACCTTGCTTCCATCTGGGGCATTTGGTTGCTTTCAAGCTTAAGAAGTTAGTAGGATTAAAAAGGTGACTGGTCTGATCATGCCAAAAGGAGACCTGAGTATTATTCATACCAACTACTTTCCTACAGTAACTGTTCAAAGAATTTCAATATTCAATCTTAACCAATATGACAGATAAGTATTTCTTTAATTTTCACAGCTGAGAAAGAGGTCTAAAGACAACCCTGTTCTCTCAACTCAGTTTTATGAGATATGACAGGATAACTTCCTCCACTGTGGGCCTTCTGTCAGCCACCTTAGACTTCACCACAAAGGGCTGCTCCCTGTGGAATATACCATCAGGAAAAGGGGAAACAGGGCATATTTCCTGAGGGGGGGAATGCAAAACTAAACCTTCTTTCACATCCTTTTTATAACTTATTCCCAATTTATATAATTCTCATCTAAATTGACACTAAAGAGAATTGTTAACAATACTTTAAAAAGGATTTAAGCACAATTTTATCTTCAAATTTAAAATTTGCTTTTAAAATCTGACAGGAGAAAATCCAAACTAGAGAGATTGGCTTCTCCCCTGAGAACCATTCCTTCTATCTATAGCCCCCTTCCTCAAAGTGGAAACTCAGCAAGTGTGTCAAAGGTGCCTGAACTGTGACTTGTTCTCTTGTACAGGCAGTCTTACTGGGAAACATAGCATTAGCTGCACAAAGTCTAAATGCAGCCTAGAAAGACTTGGCAAGCTTTTGTGTTTAAAAGAGGAATCAGAAGGTGAGAAATAGCCATAACTAGTTTTTTCCTACTTATCTCTGAAGTCATCCCAAGGACGCTCAGAACTCAGGTTTTGAGACCTTCTACAGAGTTACTTCCCTACCAGCTAGAGGCTGCTGAAAGATGGAGAGGAAAGGAAAAAGAACAGAGAATGTGGTTGTGTGCAAAACACATTCGCCAAGCACGGGCTATGTGCAGAGCAGGGTGCCATGGTTGAGACAGACAAAAAGAAATATAAGGCAGGGGTTTTCTGCTTTTTCTAAGTTTTGGAGAAACTTAGAACTGAAGAGAAATTCTTTCCTGTTTTAAAAGAATAGAAATTGGGAAGCAGGGACTAAGTTTAATATTCATTAAAAATACAGAACACTGTACATTTTAAAACCCTATGCTGCTTTCTCCTTACTCGCCAAGAAACAAGATCCCATGACGGGTGGGAATGAAAAGGGCGTTGAGGAGGGGCAGAAATGTTCTGACTCGAGGCATCCTTCAGCACAGTGAGGTTATTGCCACTAAATTATTCTCTTACTAAAATTCAGATTAGGAAACTTGGGGTAGGCATTCCAGGATCTGGCCTTTACTGGCCACACAGTAGAAGAGACATTCCCTCCCCCACCTCTATTCTACCTTTTCCATGGAAAAAGTATAAAAGACCCTCATTAAGTGCCCTTGCAGGCAATTACAAAACATTTCCAGGGACTCTGCTGAAAAGTGTTTATGTAAGCTGAAGTCCTCCGGAGCCCCTCTGGAGCAGCACAAACACCAGCATCCTCTTACACAGCTGATATCTAGGGTTACCTCCTGAGAGGTTTCAAACTCCCTCACAAAAGGACAATCTGCCCAGGCCTGTTCTTTTTTTAATAGGGAAGGTTCAATTTATAGCAAGGGAAATATTTCAGAAAAACTCCTTATAGCAAAACACGAACGTAAACAGCCTCATTTTGGTTGTGAGGATGAGGAGTAGGAACTAAGAGCTCATTAAAAACTCTGAGGAAATTACACTGGATTGCCATTAAGTTTTGTTTTAACTGAACACCCTTTTTACGCCTATCACACAGTCCTGGTCCAGCCCACACAGCCCTTTGGAGGTATCTGTAAGCCAGGGCTGGGTAAGACCTCGATCACAGTCCACCAGTAGCCCACCAAGCAATTTTGAGGTGACCGCCTGATTCAAAGTGAGTGTCATAGTGGATGCCACATTACACCAGGGTCTAGAGGCTAGGCAGCTAAACAGAAAAGAAACACATTTTTCGCATGCACACATACAGCTGCGGGAGGCGAGAATCGGCTCTTCACAATCGAGGCAGCTGGATGTACTTGAGCAAACGAAAACAAATAGCTGGTGGACCGCGACACTTGGAGAAAATTAGAACTAGCCCTTGCCCTGAAAACCGTCTGCCGGAGCCTGTTGTAAGACATTAGCTGTTCATCAGAGGACTGGTTTGAGTAGGTGCTTTGACGCAAGTGAACCCCTAGGAACTGGCCTCATTCGCAGGTGATGAGGTTTTGGAGTTGCTCAGAGGCTGGGGTTTTTTTTTTTGGTACTTCCCGGGATGTACATGTGAAGCAGCAAGGCATTTGAGGAGCCATACTGAGGTTCCCCCATAGCTGGGTACTAGTCTGGGAAGTATCATTCTAAAATGACATGTATCTGACCACAGTGGGAAATTAAATAGGAGAGAGAAGGTCAAGGAATAGAGAAATTACATCTTTGTCACTCCCATGTTAAAATGTAAGCCTGAGCAAGAAATACCTGCACTGTGGTAGGCAAACACCCGTTCTGCAGGCCTGCAGTAAAGACCACAGCTTGCAGACGAGCAGGCAGGAATCTTCAATGGGAAACTAAAGCCACAGCACCATGGGAAGCAGAAGATAAAAGGGTAATATTCTCAGATCAAGTCTCAACACCTCTCTCTCCAGGGAAGCTTAACTACCCTCTCCTATTATCACCCCCTTTAGACAGCTACAGTCTAAAGTGGGAGAGTGAAAAAGCAGGCAGATTCATTGGTCAGGCCACCGTCCTGGCAGTTGGAGGGTTAAAGTCAGCACTTAAAAGAAAACTCAAACCCCATTAAGCCCAGGCTCAGAGAGCAGGGAGCAGCAGGGAAGCCAAAGGAAACTAATTTTGGAGGTTCTCCAAGCTGCCAATCACAAGCATATTTCCAACAGTCCCAGTGTTGTTTGAATTGGTTGTTTTTTCCACAGGCTGCACAATGGGGTCTGGTTATTCATTGAAAAAGTCTGCAAGGGAGCCCCGCCTTCCATTCACAACCAATTTGGAATGCTCCATTCAGCAAGTAGGGGACTCTGCAGCTCAGCTCCCTGGGCCAGGCGGAGCAGAGCCCAGCTGTCTCTGCAGGGATGCTTGCTCACTCAGTGAGCTGTGTTTATGTAAGAAATTCAGACACTGCAGGCGCCTGCCTGCTCCGCACCCTCCCTAAGATTCAGATGGCCGAGACTCTGGCTGAAATCTGCAAGGGTGTGCAAGTCTGCTTCAACTGAGGTCGGCAAGTGCCCTCTGGGATGCAAGTGGGGGGTTACATTAATTTTTATGAACTGAGTGCTTGGACACTTAAGAGTATTACTAGATTTTAGCATATATAGTTTTTTAAAATACAGATTGAATTGTTTTGTTTTGTTTTAACCTTAGGGGAAAGGCAAAACAAAACTCTCTTGTGCTGCCCTGTTCAGAATCCGACTGTAGCTACCGGCTGAGAGAAACAGACGTCAGTGGTATTTCTCCTGCCCCTGGGGTGAGCTGATTTGCATTAGAGTACAGATCTCTCTGGAAGCTGGCCTTTCCAGACTCCTTGTTCTGCCACTCATTGTCACTAGCTACATCAGGTGCCACCTGGCTCCCTCCCTAAGGGAGAGGGTCTCTGGACACCCTACTGGATTATCTGGCTGTAGCAGAGCAGGGGACAAACCACCTATTACTAAGTTTCAGAGTTCCTTTTCCTGGCTCTGTATCCGGACATTTCTAACTCCCCCCGAATGCCCATGAGACATCAAAAGGGGAAGAGCAGTAGAGATCTGGGGTTGGAGGGTGAAACCTACTCCAAGGACAACACAAAGTACAAGGTTAAAAACTGGTTTAGTTTCTTAGAGGTTTTTTCCAAACCTTCAAGAATCACCCTGAGAGAGAGCTGATGAAGCCAATCTGACAACTGGAATTTATTTCAAGGAAAATACAACTTTATGACAATTAAATTCAGGAAATAAATTTTAGCTCATGGGTTGTTTCCCCTTTTTCCTAACATAGCTGGCTATTTTCAAATGTCTCGCTGCTGCCCGCACCCCTGGTTCACCCAGAAGGTAACATGGGAAGCACTGCCCTGAGCCTCTCCGACCACAGAATCCGGCTTTGACGCTTTGGCTGTTTCGTCAATTTGGTCTCAAACTCCTGGCCTTTTCAAAGCTAGGTCTGATCCTGCTCCCTGGAACCTTACACTCTGTGTCTTAACTTTGCCCTAGATGCTTCCTCCTCCTAGGCAGGGGAGCCCCTTTATTTGTTATGCAGGGTCCTTTTACATGGGGGCTCCTCGCCCTGAGCGAAGTTGCTAATCCACTGTCACCTACCTGCCAGGTCCAAAGGTGCGGTTATATTATGGTCACACACACACACCTGCATACATACTGGGGGCCTACTATTTTGCCCCCCCCTTCAAGCTGCGCCTCTGGGAGGGATGGGACAATGACAGAAACTGACGACCAAAGCCTCTGGTAATGAGCTTGATGAGTTCACAAAATGAATTTTTAAAAAAGCAACCTAATCCGGTACTGGCAACAGCGTGCCTGGCACTTGTCCAAGAGCGGGGAGCTGCAACATGACAAGACTCTGAGCTCCTTGGAGTCCAAGTGGAGCAGCACTGTGTGCCAGGGCACAGATGGGGCCCAAGCTGCCTCAAGGGCGGCCGTGCACCCGAGAGGGGCTGTTAGCCTGAGCCTGGATGTACTTTACCACCATTAAAAACCAAGAAACATGTGGAGGGAACAGTCTCTCGGTAGAAAATCACACTCCCCACCCAACTCCACCACCAGAAACATTTTCCTGGGACTGAAATTCAAACAATATTACTACTATCTGCCATTAGAAATGGCAGATAATATAAGTTCTCAGCTTTATCATGCTCCTCGTGTCTTAATCTTGTATAAGTGAAGAATGATGAAAAATGGGATAGATGGTAATTTCTTGATTGACACTACCATTTTGTTACCTCTGGAATTTACCTAAGTGGTCTGCCAGGCAGACCCAGATGTGATGCCCCATCCCAAGTCTTTCTCGCCAAACACAAAGGACTGGAAGTGTTACTAGGTTTTATTAGAGGACTGAAGGGAGAGAGACACCTAAGAGGCCGAAAGGAATCCCTTGTTTTTAATAAGCCCAACTGAATTAAAGTTAGATGAGAACAGAGTTTGTGTAAACATAAGGCTCTTTTAGATGAATGCGAACTCTGGGTATTGGTTTCTTTCTTTTTTTTTTGATTGCTTCCCTGAGTGGAGATCGAACCCAGGCCATGGCGGTGACAGTGCCGAAGCCTAGCCACTACACCACCAGGGAACCCCTCTGGATCTTGGTTTCTTAAGAGCCTTGGGTCTGAAGAGCTTGGAGGCTATCAAAACAGGAAGGATTTGAAGTCCCCTAGCACCCCCTCCCTGGTCAGGTAGTGAGTGGGCTGCTAACAAAGACTTTGAAAGTAACAATATAAACCTGGAGTCAGATGACCTCTCCCTTCCATGTCTTCCTCCTGTTCTCTTCAACACTCTTTCTTCTCCCTCTCCTTTTTCAAGTGCCGGCTGTTTTCTATCTTACCTTCCATAACCAAAAGACTTTACGGACAATCCTTATGAACAGAAATGGCCCAAGACCACAGAACAAGTAAACCGAGAGTTTTGCTACACCACCTCTGGGTCCAAAATGATGTGTTCTCCCCAGAAGGAAGGCACTACTACATTAACCTCAGACATAGTAAAAAAGAAAAAAGTCCGTGCTGAAACAGGATTAAGTTCAATGTGTTTTAGGCTCAAGGGCTGTCATAACAGTTAATCCTATTTCCCCAGCCATCTACCACAATGTATTTATGAAAAATCAATTCCATCAGTTAATCAGCCATTCCTTAGAAAATTACTCACACTTCCTTCAGTCCAGTCATTCTTTTTGAAACACATATTTAAAAAGAACACTTCAAGGGCAAAATAAGGTCATTTGGATTTTAAAACAATTCTCTAAATTATATTTGGTATGGAGGCCTTGGTTTTAAAGTAAGATTTTATCATGCCTTCTCTCCAGCATAAGATATTTTAGTTATTTGAGATGCTAACAGGAAACACTCATAATATCAAAATTGATATGAATAAGGTTTTAAAAAACAAATAGAATTCAAATCTACATTTAAAAAAATCTATATATGCTAAAATATAGTAATACTCTTAAGTGTCCAAGCACTCAGTTCATAAAAAATTAATGTAACCCTCCACTTCCACCCCAAATCTAAGTATTTTGAGTCCCAATCTTATTCATGGTTTGGATTTGTAGTTAGTTCTGTGAAAATGTACTGGTAAATGTGTATATATTTATCAACCCAGATTCTCTGTTAATACGCATACTTGGCTACATATACATTTAGACAGACATGTACACATACACACACTCATTTTTAATATAATGGCTATATAACAGTTTTATATATCTATACACATGCTGATATGTCTTCTAGGAAATAGGTCTTATAATTTTTCTGTTTTATAATTTCTCTCTCTCTTCTAAATTCTAGGTGGAAAAAGTCAAAGCACCAATGTATTTACTAAGTTCTCATGGTCATGGAATGAAGAGAACTGAGGTTTTGAACTGGGTGACCAGCAGTCTCCCTAAATCTCAAGGTATCTGAACTAATAAGGGAGAACCTTGGGCCCACCAAAACATGCCAGTACCCGTTGGCTGTGCAGCTTTGTGAGAGCTTCTTTAAGGATATTATTTTATAATTTGTTCCTTCTCATTTCACCTAACCCCATTTGTCCCAGCCACTAATCAGTCTCCCCAGCTATCTGGGTCTTACATTAAAATGAAACAGTTGGGCAAGACTCTCTGCAAGGGACCTCCAGCTCAAACTCTGTGGGATCTTCAAGGTTACTTCTCAGGACCAAGAGACAATGGTTGGGGGACACTGGCAGAACCCCATGGGTCTATAGGTGCACTTTCTATTCCCTTGAATGTAACCTTTAGGAGTTTCCAAATGGGGGATACTTTACTACTGTCCATAATTGTGAGGTAAGATGAAATCTATACAGTTAAGTAAGTTAGGTATTTACATAATAATTTTAAGAACAATGATTTCATTTATTCAAATCACACTTATGGATGGATGCCTATGGGTAGGAGCCCAGATCTGAAACACTTACAAAATATAATCTCTTTAGAAGATGACCTTATAGTGCTTACTGAAAAAACTATGCCATAATTTTCAAAACTGATATTCTAAAATAAAAACAATTACCCAAATTATTTAATATCCTCCCCACCCCCCCACCCCCCACACACAAACAGGCAAGTGCAAGTTTGTTTTGTTGTCCACTGATTGGTCGATTCAAACCAATTCAAAAGGTATTATTAAATTTGAATGCATTTCTCCCCCTTCCCTGGAATAATCATGGGTTCTTCCAGAAGATGACAGGAGTAGAAGCTAATCCTCAACCCAAGGCTGTGAGATGAGCTCACAGAGAAGAGTTGGCCCAGCCCTGGGATCTGCCAGCTCCCATGCATCTATTGTACACTGTCAGTTTCAACTGCAGTCAAACCAGTCACACGTAACAGCTAGGACAGATGGATGAAGGGTATACCATCCGACATTTGTGTTCTTCTCTAACCTCCAAAGCAAGTTGCTCTATTTGAATATATCTTTCTCGAAGCTCCATCTCCAGAAGCAAGAGTCAGAGAGGACAGAACTATTAAAATATTTTTCAAAGCTACTCAACCATCTGTTTTTTCCTTAAAAGGCAGAAAGCTCAACCTTAAGAAGTTAAAGCAAAAAGTAAACAAAATAAAAAACACAAGATATTTGATAAGCAGAAGCATCTCCCAAACCACCTCCATTTCAGGTATGTCAATTTAATTAAAGAATTTAGCACACTCTATTTGCTGAGCAGAAATTATTTCTAAGGAGCCAAAATACATTTATTGATTCCTTTACTTCAGCCTATTCCTACAGATAAATATCTCTCCAAGTATAAATAAATCCTGTTTGCTGACATCTTTCTCTAAAGAACATACCTCTGCTTCAGCACATGAAATCAATTTGAATGCAATCATTTCACCTCCCTTTTAACTCTTTTGGGTTACAGAGAAACAAACAAAAGTGTCATAAAAGCATTTCAAAGAACCTCTGCCAAGAAAGCCACCTCCCAAACACACTGCAGTTTATGCTGCTCTGGGCAAGTACTGGAAAGGCTGGGGCAAACTGTCAACAAAGAACAGAGTGAGCTTACAAATCCTGTCTTTTATCTAACGCACCCACGCACGCACACACTCTTTGGGTTATCTTTATTTACCCTTTCAATGGCAAGCTTCCCAATCACTTGAAAGCAAAGGGCAGAAATTAACATTCATTTACTTTCCTATAGAAAACATCCACAGCAAGCTGTGACAAAGCTAAGGTAACCATGCATCTGTGGTTACACTTTATTTCCTTTTCAAGTTTCATGGCATTGCGCCTTGAATATGAGACCTATCATTAAAGAATGTTTAGCGGGTACCTCTGATCTTTCATTTAATGATTTAGAATACTCAGCTTTTACTGAGACTCAAAGATATCCTCTCTCCTAGTGGCATTCACACACACACACACACACACACACACACACACACTCTAAAACAAATCTGGGAAGAATTTGTTGGTACAAAATGAGAAATCGAATCCTTGCCTGGCTCAGGTGCTTGCTATTATAAACCATGACTAAGAGACATGAATTTTTCTATGATGCAACTCTCAAGAGAGGCAGCATTTTCTCCAGGCCTCTCTTAAACCTGCTCATTCGCCAGTGACTAATGCTCTCTAGAGCTGCCCTGTGCTGCTCAAATTTCATCAGCCAGCTTTGTCCTTGATAGCTCTGGACCACAAAAGCTCCCCAAACCTGTTGAGGACAGCTCTGAAATAAATATCAGTGCAAAGCTAACCATGCCCCTGCCAGCTCAGAGAGCTATCTTTTGAGCTTCTCACTGCATTTGTTATCTCAATGATATGAGCACTTAATGACCATTTTTTAAAAGTTTTTACTCTTCTCTGAATGATAAAGTCCTGGAAACTACATGAAAAATAGGCGTAAATTGGTCACCCTGTGACCACCCTTTGTCAACTTAGAAGTAGAAAAAATTGACAATATATAGGGTGAAGCCACAATTAACTGGAATCTTCCATTAACTATTTTCGGCACCTTTAAGAGAAAAAAAAATGTCAGGCTCATGATTTGCATCAAGGACTTAATTTATAAAACAAACAAAACACACTGTGAGGTGATGTCTGGTTAATGAATGTTTGGTCCATTATCTTATATATAATATAAATTAGTTTACAGTTTTGAGCTTGAAGCCTTGCAATACACTTTGGCACAAAGAAATTTAGAATTAAATTATGTTCAGTAAATCTTACCTGCAATAGAATTAAAGCAATTTAGAAATAATTTGAATAAGGAAAGAAACAAATATTTGGGGGGTTAACTTTAAATTATTAAAAGAAACAAAATGCATTCCACTGTCCAAGTATGCTGTCTACAGCTCAAAGAGCAATGTGGACATGTGTGATCCAAGATCAAACAATTTCAGAACAAATGAGCCACCACCAGAAAAGTACTTACAGTTATCAGACTGAAAATCTGGGACAAACTGTTCATCATCAGGAACTTGTGCTGGAAAAGACATTTTTATTTTAGACCTTTAAGTTTTATTAAAAAGCACAGTAAAATGTTTTATATGGAAAAATAGGACAGCCAAGAAACTTGCCTTCAGCTAACCAAGCCTCTTGAAGTTGACTGAGATCCTGAAACAACTCTAGAATTGAAAACAGAAGACACCAGAATGAGAATCTCTCCGCTAGGGAGAAGACCAAGAGTCCACATGCGGCTTTCACTAGGAGCCATTTGAGGAAGCTACAACACAGAGGGGAAAGCTTCAACTACCTTCAGAATCATGAGCCAGATCTGTGTCCAAAAACTTCCTTTTTCTGTCAATCACAGGCCGCCCTCTACATTCCTCTGATCGAGATTTCTGGAAGAGGCCAACAGACAGTGAAGAAAGGGGCCCAAAGTGGGTGGTACCACTAAATCAATAAGAAGACTCAAATTTGAAGAGGGAGGACAAAACAAACCAAAGCCATATAAACTTACCCCTGGGACCATAAAAGGGACTTGCTGATCATAAAACCCATCCATGGTGCTTCCAATGTCACTAATATCACTTTGAAAGGTTTCAGCATTGAGCAATTTCTGGGGGGGAAAGGGGTCCTCCTGTAATATGAATTTGGAAGATTTTAACAAAGGAGGAAAAAAGAGAAATGAAGTAATTTTATACTGCTTTTTGTTTAGAGCCTGTGCAAATCACTACCTTTTTTGGGGTACTTAAAGCCCACTTCACAGACTAACGCTGGGGCTTAAGGGCATCAAAGGTGCATACGTACTTGGTGCCAAATCCATTTACCTACAAGTTTCTCTTCCCTCTCTCTCCCTGTCTCCATTAAGAGTAAAGGTTTGCTGCTATCTATTTTTTAAAAAGGGACTTATTTTCATTTTAAAAGATTTCAAGACTCTCTCCAATAGAAGACTCTCCAGGGCATTTGTGGTGTTAGGAATTTTTTTCTAAGAGATAATTTAATTTTTGACAGTAGAGTGACAGGAAGTAGAGAAACTAGGTTTAAGCATTCCAAATTATTAGCTATTAAGAATCTGACATACATAGTGTTTCTAAAAGTATTTTGTAGGTCAGTGGTAAAATACTATATATGTAGTTCCAGGAATATCTCTATTGGAGGTATACTCATCTTCACACAACTTTTTATTAAAACCTAAACCTTATGTCCTAACAGGTATAGTATCTGTAATGTCAAAAATAATCTCAATAGCAACTCATAGAGATATCTATGACACCTGCAGCTTCTAAAATAATAACATAGCTATGAGAAGTAATGGATAAAGGAAACTAAATTCCACTGCACACATTTTAAATGAATCTCTAGTACAGATCTTTTTTTAAAGAACACTAAAAGCAAAAGATTCATGAAAAGAAGATTCAGTATGTTTCTTACTGTGAAGTCAATTTCTCCCCAAACACGTCAAAAAATAAAATTAAACTTGTTTTAGTACTGTAAAGTCTTTGGGCTGGGAAGAGAGATTGGAGGTCAAAACGTAGAGGAGAGAATTTTTTTCTAATTTGGGAGGAATAAAGTAACAATTTTAGGAAGGTATCACCTTCCTGAACACTTTGTTTCATTCTCCAAATAAAAACGCAGTTAAGTCAGCAAAATAGGGAAAACAATTTCACTCACCTCAGCTCTAAGCAATGCAAAATGCTTCAGGATAATTCGTTTATTTAACTGATACACAATTTTTAAATAGGGAACTTTTTCTCAGTGGGCAATTCCATCCGATTTGTTTTTCACGCTGTGTGGAGCATATCAAATTTTCTTAAGTGAGCAGGATGCAAGGAAACCCTTCACAGCCAGGCTCCTCTCAGCACTTTGGCCCAAGTAATCATATTTCCAAAGTCAAACAGAAAGGGAGAGGAGCAAAACTGCACATAATTCATAACTTCCTAGAAAAACACTCCCGCTACCCTGGAATGTTGCGTGCTTTCCAAACAGCGCTAAAACGTTGAGAATAAAGCTTCTTACTCAAATGTCACCAAACCGTATACAAAATCTAAGAATCACCAGCATTGAACGAAGGGGCATGAAAACAAGTCTTCCGTAGCCTTCAAAAACCTATTCGATTAAATCGTGGCCTTAGAAATTTTGTGAACACCTATTGGGGGAAGGGGAGAACAGCTAGGAGATCGGAGGGGGCAGATATTTTCAGAATCTCATGATGAAATACGTTAAAAAATACTTTACCATTTACAGCAAAAAAATGTTTTTAATCAAATAAAAGAAGCTGCCATAAGCAAACCCAAGAGCCACTAAGGATATTTAAAGCAGCCCTCTGAGTTCAAGGGCTACAAAATTGTGTTTAGAGCATAACGTTTTTTTAAGCCCGAGTTCATCCAGGAGTTTAAGCCACTTCCTTTGTGCACTCCCCCCACCCCCACCTCCCGGTGCCCCCAGGAAAACTTTAACACGGTGCAGCGGCGCGACGGAGGCCCCTCCCCCGCGGAGCACAGCGGGCCTGGTTTTATGAATGGGAGAGCGAGCCTCGGCCGCCACATCAGGTAAAGGCTGTAACTGGATCCCTCGTGCTGGGCCCCATTCCGAAAACAAGACACACTTCCACCCAATTCCCAGCCTTCCCCATTCATGAAAACTCCTTCAGATGCGCCCCCGCCCCCACTCCGAACGCACGCCCAGCCTCCGACGCAGGCCCCTCACCCCAGCGTTTTAGGAAGAAAGCTCAATGCTTCATTCAGAAAAAGGGAAAGGGAAAAAAAAATAAAAAAGCCGCAGGGAGCAGCGAGCCAACGAAAGAAACCCGCTTCATTCATAAAGTCACCCACATTCATAAAAACGAGCTGCGGCGCCAGGCTCTACCAACCGGCCCCAATTCCTCCCCCCACGCCCCCAAAACCGTCCAAACAACTCTCCTTGGCACCTCTCCTCAACCAGGAGTTCGATTCTCCCCAGAGGTCCCCTCTCCTCAGAAAATGCGGTCAGATCCCTAATCCAGGGGTTGGCTCCAGCATCTCTTCATCACCGCTCCGCACCCGTTCTACCCCACAACCATCCCCCAGGCTGCTGTTCTGATGCTCCCCGATTTCTCGAGAATCCCTGTGCAGCCTGACGCTCTCAGTCTGCTGGGGTGCGAGTGGAAGGACTGGGTGTCCACTTTCCACAACCTGAAACTTGCAAGGCCTGCATAAGTTCCAGGCCGACCCCCAACCCCGCAGGCTGCACATGCCTATGTCACTTAAGCCCTCCTGGTGCTCGGGGGCATCACCTCTCAAATATTCCCCCTAAGCTGCTTTCGGCCCCCTTCTCCCCCATGCAAAGCTCCGCCAACCCTCTCTCTTCTCGCGAGTCTCCAAGTCCCCTCGGGGTTCTCAGCTCTCCAGAGACTGTAAAGCCTTGCAACTCCGCGCCCCTCATCTCCACCCGAGCCCCCACATCTCGCGCTCCGGTGCGACTCCCCCGCGACGTGCCGACACCCGTTCTCGGTGCGCTCCGGAACCGTTAGCTGCCCCCGCCCAATGCCTCCCAGGAACCGGACAGGACTGGGCCGCGGGAGGAGTGGGCGGTCAGCCCCCGGGGATTCAGCCCAAATAGACAGCCCGATCTGAAGATTCTGAACCAGCCGTTGAACTCTCGGGCCCTTCGGACACGTTCCTGGACACCCGCTCCATGCCCCCCATGCTCCCTCGACGCCCTCTCACCTGAGGCGGCGGCTCCCCTCTCCTGGCAGCGGCCCCGGGCGCAGGCGCGCTCACGCACGCGCGCACCGGGCCTGGGCGCCTAAGCAAATGGCTGGGCCGAACCGCTCTGGGGACACTGAACCGCTCCGCGCACCAGCCGCTGGACACTGCGCCGCAGCTGCCAACCAGGCTGGAGCGCTGGCCCGGCCCCCGGCGGCCCGCTGCTCCGCCTGCCGCCATTGGCCCACGGCTCTAGCCCATCCGCGTTCCCATTGGCCCTAGGCTGCTTCCACG